>JAOEHI010054211.1:0-14266 GCA_025447815.1 Percopsis transmontana | reverse complement strand
GTGAGTCTGTGTTAAGAGTTTAGAAAAAGTATCTGAAGTATGGGTAAGCGCTTGTTAGCGATTGAAAAAAACTGTAATAGCCAGAAAGAGAATTCCTCCCGTTTACCACAGAGGTATAGTAATTGTATTTTTACTAGGTGGAAAAAAAGATAGCTAAACTTTCAAACGACTAAATTTGGTCGTTCCTTTAAAATTGTGTTGTGCTGTAAGGCTGTCTCTCTCTCTGACACATGGCGAACATCATGTATGACAAATAATTATAACTCATGAATATTGTAAATAGGTCTGCCAGGGAAAGCAAAAGCTGTTTACATGGAAACTGATGGCACTACTTGTGATGAACATATGTTGGTTTATACACATGATTTAATTTTGATGTGCATTTATCCTAACATACATGAATATAAATTGCGTGTAGACTCACCGCAACAAAGTAAACCAGTCTATATTAGAATCAATATCATAATTCTAAAGAAATGTATGTGATTTCATAAAATTGTATTGCATTACATCCTGATAACACACTTAACACACAAAAACAAACATCTTCAACCTAACAGTGGAAATATATTAGCAGCTGTAATTGTATTTTAGGGAGAGACACTTGGGGGTTTGTATTTAGATACAGATGCAGCGACCTAGAATGCCTGCGGGGTTTTTTTAAAGTTTATAAAAAAACGGGTCTCCGGGGGAACACGCATATGTCATTGAACTGCACATACTCAGGTTGCTAAACACATGACACACGCAGCCCCAGTCTGTTATTATTGTACATTTGGTATAGTATTTGCATTCTTGTAATTAAAATTTCTTGCCAAAGAACGCAATGCGATTGTACACTTTTTGCATTAGGCTACTTCTTGTTTTACTTTTGTTAGGTTTTGAATATATATTGTTCCCAATAATAGAAAATATCCAGATACGACAGCAATTTTGATTCACATTTGCAAATTTGCAAATACCCAAAGACATCTTGTTATAAGATGGGAGGAGGCCTCGGGGAAGACCCAGGACTAGGTGGAGGGACTATATCTCCAACCTGGAACGCCTCGGGATCCCCCAGTCGGAGCTGGATAATGTGGCTCGGGAAAGGGAAGTTTGCTGCTGCCCCCGCGACTCGATTCCGGATAAGCGGACGACGATGAGTGAGAGAATCTTGTTATATGCTTTCAAGTTTAAAAAGACAATTAATCAATCTATTTTTTCTTCTTTTTTACTTTGATACGTACATACTATTATAGCCTAGGCCTACTAGATTAAAAATTTACAGTAAAAACCGAATTCCAACACTGTTATGGTATGCCCTGCATGAATATTTACATTTTCTATTTTACATGCAGTAACTTTTTTTAAACCATCCACCGGAGATCTTATTCGCATTTTCTGTCTATGTGAGGGCGCAGTTGTTCGCTAAAGGTGAGTGGAGAGTTAGAACCAGACCTTAGCTGCGTATTGTAACAGTCCTGAAGAATCCTTGTGTAGCCTATATATAATGTTTATAAGTCTGTTTATACTTCAATTATATTTTATACAATAATTTACAAAAGTTTATACACAATTTGATCCTAAATCCAAAAGAGGGGGAGAATGGGGATAATTAACAGGATTAATAATGCAAATTAGTTAGTTTACCTGGAGGCATATATAGATCAAATCTTTGGCCAACGATAGCACTACATCATAGTTTATTATCATATAGTGGATGGTTTGTGAATTTTTCAGTCCCAGTCCGTAATTTGAAGGTGGCTGCATTTTGGTCAAAATGGAAAATGGCCAGAAATCAACGCTGAAGAATAC
The DNA here is from genome assembly GCA_025447815.1 of Percopsis transmontana. Taxonomy (NCBI): domain Eukaryota; kingdom Metazoa; phylum Chordata; class Actinopteri; order Percopsiformes; family Percopsidae; genus Percopsis; species Percopsis transmontana. Next base: position 12,469 of record JAOEHI010054211.1, on the reverse strand, counting down.
TTGTGTAGGCCTATATGGGCTATACTGTAGCCTATAAGTCCGTTTATTACTTACTTATATTAGAAAAATATGCAGTGGTCTCTTAATTTTTTCAATGGCTGTAAATATATAGGCTAAACACACACAATAAAATTTAAGATAGTGTAACACAGATACAGCCCGTTCAATCGATGCAAGAGCCAGACAAAGCCAACATTATTCTAGTCTGCGACTGCAACAATAGCTTATTTTATAAAAATAAAAATAATTCAAATGAGTAGCCCAAGTCATTAAAGCAACGTAATTTTACAAAAACAAACAGATCTAGACATAACCAAAAGGATATTACCATTATGGGTGACCTCGATCTAAGGAGCCAGATTCGACATCCAATCTCACGAATAGTGGCAAAATGTCGCAAAATGTGGATATTATATAACCAAGATCATTCCATTCCAGCTATATGGGGGTGCTGAATGTCTGTATTTACATAGAATTGCTAGGTTTCCACCAATAAATCATGATATATAGCCTATTTTGGTATAAATATCAGCCTATTAGTGTTAATAAAAATTAGGAAAATAATGATAATGTGTGCGATAAATCAACATTAGACATTAAATGGGTTGAACGAACCATTGATGTCACATGTCGATAGCAGAACGACTCATGTTTACAGAGTATAAAACGTGTATAAAACTGATTCTTTGTAGCCCATTTATCGCTTGGCTGCTACCCACACACTACTCGTAGACCTACATACACATTATACAAGCTAGCGTGTAACCCCCCCCCCCTCCCCCCACCTTCCTCCATTATTAACAACATACGGTTATTCCATCTCTCACACACCAATTTATAGTAGAGTATAGGCCTACCCCTCCACAGACTGACATTGGTATAACACAGTAGAGCAGTACACTGTAATGAAAAGCATTGAATCTCTAAAGGCTATTTGTACATCACCTGATCATTGCCTGTCCTGACCAGATTTCTGCCTGCTGGATTTTGGATTAAACCCTTTGGTGTTTTAGGTTGGTGTGTGTGTTTTTGTGTGATTGCCTCTGGGTCCTGTTGTTCCATTCTACCTGCCTAATACACACAGTCCAATTCACCAGATAATTTTCTAGCAGAATGTACAGCAGAAAACAATACCAACTCCTTTTTCTCCCCTTTCCCCAATAATTTTAAGAAAAAACAAACAATAACAGATGCTTTGGTGTCTTTAGATATTCCCACCACCCTCTGTTGATGGGAACATTTGATCAAACCACTTCCTGTTCAAAATAAAAAATAGTCACAGTTGCAATTGTTGACTTTCTGTCTACTGAGAGCCTGCTCAGTGCAAACAATGCACCCTGGGACAATAACTAAAGCAAACAGCTGAACAAGCTGTTCCTCCATAGATTATCATTAGATACATTTACAAAGACAACAATCCTCTTTTCTGATGTAATTTGCTGATCTCAATACAAAATAATGTTAAAATCATAAAATCTTGTATAACAGCATGCACTATTAAATGTGAGGATTTTTGTTTTTTTTAATTAGTAATTAATTCTTGCTTTGCCTTTGTTAGCCTGAAGCCCAGCGTTTGGTAAAGAGGTCTTTGGCTCAAACACATAGGAGGTCACACAACAGCGCAGCCACTCTAGGGCTGCCGACATCAGATGGCCCTGAACCAGAGATACATCTGAACATCCCTGAACATAAACTAATATTGACAGATTCTGACATTCAGAAATTTGTCAATGAAAAAGGCAACTACAAAAAGTATTTTAAGTTACGGTAATCGCTGTTTATTGTGATATTTTTTTTTAATGGTTGAAATCACTGCTCTTGTTGCCCTTCCAGCACCAACACAGCACTGTGACTGTGCTCTGAATTGTACAGAATTCTGTGAAGATGTCTCTTGGAACCCGAACAGACCATAAGTCAAACTAAACAATTTATCTGCAGGTCTACACACTTCCAGATGTTTTATTCTCTTCAATGTTTTTTTCACTATTAGAAAAGCTGGAGCCACCAGGGACATTATTCAGAATCCATGCATATACACCAATCTCATTCACAAACTATACTGAAAACCTCACACATACAAGTAAAAAGCTTTTACATACAGAACTGAAAAACTCACACAAACAACTGAAACATTATATGCTCACATACCGTAATGGGCAGAGGTGGCGAGTGCAGGCATGAGAAAAGAGACGCTGGAGCAGCGATGGAAGGTTTACCGAGCTAGGCTCATAGTTTATTACAAAACAAATCTGCCAATAGGCAAAAAACAATTTCAATGCAGCGTTACCTGGGTTCTGCATGAGACTCTCCAAACAATGATCGACAGTGTTATGGAAAATTTAATTTTTAACTATATACTACCTTTAATCCTGTGTTTTACAATTCTATCTGTTTAGACAGTTGCTTTGTTAAAAAACACACACCCATTTGGCAGTGTTTGGGAAAGGGGGTTGGTACGATATGTTAATTGCATCTTGGATTCAGGCACTCTTTGATCCCCCTCACCCCACCCTTTCTTATTTGGACAACCTCTCCTACTCCTATCTCCTGCAGATAGGAGGGGGTTTTATGAAGATGTCACAGGAGAATATAAGGCTGTTTGTGTTTAATCTGCTAGGGTTAAACCCTACCCCCCTAACCTTTGACCTGATCATGTGTATAAAAGGTTTGTTCCCACCTTCCCTGGTGGGACACTTCACAGACAGACAGGAAAGAGAAGACTCTATGTGTGAACTGTTTTCCATTTCTTGCAAGATCTTACAATTAAATTATTTTACAAAGACCATATATTTCCTCTGTTCCAGTGTGGTATATTATTAAATTTTTCCATAACAGACAGCACCTAGTGCAGTCGAGAAACTAAAATAGTGTCCATAATTAACATGAAGAGGCTTGGCTCCAGCGGCGAGAGCAAGCTGGCGGCAGCTCCGGGGAAGGGTTGCAGCGGCATGGGCTCTCCAACGGCTGAACCAGGCTTCCAGATGTCCAGACGTGGGTTCTGCATAAGACTCTCCAAACAATGATCGACAGCACCTAGTGCAGTCGAGAAACAAAATTGTGTCCATAATTAACGTGAAGAGGCGCACCTGTGTGGGGCTTATCCCCTGCAGGTGCGCAGCAAGGACAGGAGGCACGGAGCCTGCACGGGGACCCTCCAAAGGCCGAAGCCGTGACGAGTGGCAGCGACTGGGGCCCTCCGGAGGCCGGACCAGTGACGAACGGTTGAGGCTGGGACCCTCCGGCGGTCGGACCCGGGACGTGCCGTAGCGGTGACCAAGGCCCACAGGCGGCCTGACCCGGGGCAAGCGACGGCGGCGAGGACCAGGACGAGCTGAAGCGGCGGCTGAACCAGGGACGAGCGGCGGCGAAGGCAGCGGCTGGGACCCTCTGGTAGCCGGGCTGAGGACGGGTGGCAGCGGCAGCTGGGAGCCTCAGACGGCCGGACCAGGGATGGGCGACAGTGGCGGCTGAGTCCCTCGGACGGCCTAACCAAGGACAAGTGGCAACGAAGGGGCCGGCTGGGACCCTCTGGTGGCCGGACCGGGGAAGGATGGCAGCGGCGGCTGTGGCCGTGGCCTGCTCGCGACCGGACATTGGATGGGCGGCAGCGGCGACTGGGACCCGCTGGTGGCTGAACCAGGGACGAGCGGCGGCGGCTGGGACCCTCTGGTAGCCCAGCTAAGGATGGGTGGCAGCATCGGCTGAGAGCCTCAGAAGACCGGACCAGGGATGGGCGGCCGTGGCAGCTGAGGCCCTCCGGTGGCCGGGCCGGAGATGTGGGCTCTCCGGTGGACGGGCCGGGGATGTGGGCTCTCCAGTGGCTGAGCCGAGCATTGGCTCCAGCGATGAGAGCAAGCTGGCGGCGGCCCCGGGAACGGATGGCACCGGTGGCACCGGTGCAACTTAAATAGTCCTTTGGGCAATCTACCACAGCTGTGCAGATTGCCCAATGTCCTTCAGGTGTGGCGGTGGAGGCGCGACAGGGCACCCACAAGTCCCACACAGCGATGAGAACAGGTGCGGTGGACGTGCATCGGGGCAGAAGACTTGAATGTGCTTACAGACTAATGGCTGAAGAAACTAAAAAGATCACATTTTATTTCAATAATTACAACAAATATTCTTATTTGTATTTATACAGTACAGTATAGGTCTACTGACAACCCTTTGAAGTGGAAATAAAATCTACCGCACACAGGTCAGCTCTCATGACACACTGTAATTGTCATTACAGTATGTGAGCTATACAGTAAAGTACATAAATGCATACAGTATTTAATACTCCAAACTCCAAACACTACAGATCTGTCGGGTTTCTTGTGCCACCTGGTGGATGATTCAAGCATTGTAGTGAATGTGCCAGACAATAAACTGTGCTGCTGCGACCACATTGCGTTGCGTATACTGAGAGTGCCGCATTTTGTGCCGCAACCCAAACGCGGACATTCTAGATCACTACATCTGTACCAAGTTTGTTTGGAGTGTATAGGTTAGTCTAGTCCCTTCATGGGAGCTTGCCTTTTGTGATCTGCCTGTCTGATGCAAACATACTGCAACCCTCTTCCCCAGAGCTAGCTCACATCACAACAGTCATGCTATCTATTCAGCAGTTATAGAAGCCATTCTCTGAGGCTAAAGATGCAGTGACACATTTAGTATGCATGTCCATGGTCACATTGTGCAGATTACCTACACAATTCTACCAGTTAAAAGAGTGATATGTTTTGAAGTGACAACTTGCATACTTACTCACTGTAGGCTACGCCAAAATGTCGCTAAGAAGAAAACGAATAAACCGAAGACTGTAGCTTTAACACATTCACTTTTTAAATACTGCTTTGTTTTTCTGTTGTATACTACACTTGAGTTAAAGGTACACTCCTCACACACCTGGAACCCAAAATTGCTGTTGATGTTTAAAACACAAACGCAGAAACAATGCATGCTGACCAGAAGCACCCATCCTAGTGAATGTAGAGGGGATCATTCTTATTCAGTGCAAATCGCTCAAACCATGGTGTATAGTACATTACCCACATTTTCCTGTAAAACTAATGCCATCCAGATCGTGCTATAAAAGCGACCTATATTATATTGGAGAGTAACTGGTGTGAAAAAAGATTCCCGTTTTAGTTAAGTTTAGCTATATTTTCATACTGAGATTTGCTACTAGATGTCCGTTTTCATAGGTAATGGCTCATATTAATAAAATGGGATCATTTTACCTGCTGTAACCAAAATTATCCCATTTTTAGTAGACATGCCCTTTAAAAAATAAAGGCAACAGGTGAAATATACATACCTGTATTAGGGACAGGTTACTGAGGCCCAGTCTAAAGAGGTAGTTTCTGGACAGAGAGAAAGAGAGAGAGAATCTTTGAAGATCATGAAAGTAAGTGTGTTTTTGCAATGCCACCAGTGCAAATAACAAATTGTGAAAGAAATAATCTTGCGAAATCAATCTTGACTACTGTCACCTATAAGCAGTGCCAATGAAATATGATAATTGGTGAATAATCATGTATGTTTTCATTATCAGTTTAAAGTAATACTTTATATGTGTGCATGTTTCTAATGTTTTAGGTCACCTCTAGGTCTACAAGAAAACATTCACACAGACTCAAACCCTTTTTTGCTCTCAAATCTAGCACTAGGTTCAAAAGAACACATTCATTGCTATCAAATTCAAAGCATTGTGGGTTTTGAATAAAGTTTTTTTTTTCTTACCTGGCACCCACAATTAACTCATTCCTAGAGAGGTCAAGGGTTAGCTGGGAGTAGTCTCTGACTCCAGGGTGGGAGAAAATCGAGATCCATGGACTTAGACCTGAGAGAGCGAGAGAGAGAGAGAAGGATAAATGTACTGTAACTATACCCTTTAAAAAAAAAAGTGGTACAGTGTATCACACTGTATCTTCTCAAAGTTTGCTAAACATAGTAGTATTAAAAATCCTGCTTCAATACTGTATATTCTGCTTCAAGTGTCTGTATTTGATTTTCTGGCTAGAAAGACTTTAGGCTTAAGCATGCTGTAAATCCTATTCAGCCATGGGGGTCTCCTGCAGAGAGGGACAAGTCACCTCAGGTTTACTGATCCTAATACAAGGAGACAGCCAGTCCAACACAGCTCTCTTTCAGAAGACGAGGTTTCAAATCACAATGCTATTAGACGCTCTCTTGCACGAATCAAAAACAATTTCAAAGCAGCAGGGTAGGGTGGACGCCTGCCGCGTTATTCAGTGTCAAATAAAACTGCAAGGAAAGAGCATTTTCTCAGGCAATGGTCACATTTGGTTTATGCTCACCCTTAAGCATACATTTAAATGTGTTTTCGCCACATGGAAGCATGTACAGTGAAAAGGATTTACTATACTTTACATTTAGCATTCACAGTGGTCAAAAAAACTCAACAGCCTTTAACTAGTCTAAAAAGCTTTTAACTAAAATAAAATTAAGGGTTATTAACAATGACTGACTGCCCTGAATGCATAGAATAGTGCATTTTCTTAATACAGAAAAGTACATTGTCGACATTCACTACCATTAATATAAAAAGGTACATTGAAATTGTCATCTCATATTCTGCTGAACCCTAGTGATAACCATATTCATTATGAAAGCAGTTATCAAAAAAAAATTTTGTTTTAAATCCTACCATTACGTCATTTAGCAGATGCTTTCTTCCAAAGAGACTTACAATTACATTAAGTAGATAGGGGTTCAACATTGAGCATCTTGCTCAATGTTGTTTACAGGTGGGCCAACTCTGGGGCTGGGAACACCTAGACCACTAGACTATCCTGTCTAGTTTTTCTTTAATGTAGGTGGGGAGGTAAACAGAGTTTGAAATTTCTAAACAAATCCAATGCCTTGTGAAGGCAGAGTTAAAAATAAGGGCGAATATTCGAACCGGAAGATGCACACAGGCTCATGTCAACACTTTTTAACACAAATTTTATACAGAATGGTTGTATTCTCATCACGTAATGCCATAGTCACATATGGCCTCACATAAAGGTGTCAGTCTTTACAGACCTTACAGAGCCCAAAAGCTGTTTCTGAAGAAATGAAACATAGGTGCCAAGCCAGAGAGCTTGTTTGTTCTCTTGGAGAGGCTTCCTTGACCGTAAGCAGTCTTTCAGTGACTGACGTTTATCCCCCTGCTTACAAGTGGCTTAATGTGCACAGCTCCCTCCACTTATAACTGTCTCACCAGGAGGTAAGGTGACAGTGGGACAATAAGGCAAAATGAATATGAATGCCTTTCTCCCTGGCAGGCCTATGGGACCCAAACTGGACCTGATGAATGATTATTGCATTCTTTTTCCCCTCTGCAATCGCCGGGCAGAAAAACTAATGCATTAGGTATATGGTGCCAGATAACTGAAGAGCTGTGCAGGGACAACATGTGTAAATCACAACTACTCTATCTACAAAAGCTGACATAAGACTTTATTTCCACATATTGGAAAAAACAAAGTGGCACCCCGACCAATCATTAAACCATCATAACGTTTGTTACTGCCCATCTTTATCTCATGCAAAAGTTCCATATTACTCCCCTGTAGTTTAAGGCCTGGCTTTTAGCTTCTCTGCATTGTCTTTATAGTGGAATTCAAAATATCCACACCAGTATGTGGGAGATGGGGCGTGGTTTAGCTCTGATGCGTGTGGGAGGGAACGTGTGGAGGTGTGGTTCACGGGGCTGGGGGACAGGTGTGGGCATTTAATAATCACCTGTCTTCCCTTTCTTAAGGAGTGAGTGAGTGCAGCTGGGGAAGTCCCGGAAAACAGACCGAGGAGACAGCGAAGACAGCGATCTATTAGCTGGATAGGCCCTGTGTAAACCTTGTATGATTCTGAGTCACAGGCAGTGTAAGCCCTGTGTGTGTGTGTGTGTGTGTGTGTGTGTGCAAATAAAACCCGTGCAGCGCACGGATATCTCCAACCAGCATCGTGTGGACAGTGATTGTGTGCCACAGAGACCAAAACCGTTTTTTGTACCAGGCTGTAAACATGTTTATTTCTGCTGTAAATGTGGACATTTTAACATAGGGTCTATGGGGATTGACTCGCTTTTGGAGCCTGCCTCAAGTGATAACTGCCCCAGAGCGTGTAGTTTTGCATGTAGGTCCATAACATACTGCACCTCATTCTTACTATTACTTGGACCTGTCTCCCAGCTTTCTTTAAATAGGGTCCTCGTCACCGCAACCTGTCCCCGGTCCGGTCATCTCTGGAGTTCAGCCTGTGTAACTGGGAGAGAATCCTTGCCGTCTGAGCCTGTCCCCGGTCCGGCCACGTGAGGGTCTTTACCGCCGCAACCTGTCCCCGGTCTGGCCCCCTGAGGGTCCTCACCGTCGCTGCCTGTCCCTGGCTCGGCCGCCTGAGAGTCCTCGCTACCACAAGCCGTCCTTGGTCCAGCTTCTCGAGGGTCCCGCCGCCACCACTGTGTTATTAACCGGGGGTGGAAGTAAGAAATTACAAATATTGTCGTTACCGTCTTTGAGTAGCATTTATGTGTACTTCTACTTTTACTTAAGTAGGCTTTTATTTTTCAATAAATATTGTACTACATTTTAAAACCCTCCGTTACTGAGTACAATATACTCCATGATGGCAGCGTGACACAAAGCTTGTGCTGTTTATGGCAAGATCACAAAATGCTTATCATTGTTGTTTCACAGTGGCTGGTGGTGGTAACCAGTGCAGTTGGCATGGAGACCATAGATATAAAGACGCGGATACCGCATTTGTGATTTGACATGGTTTCCATAATGGGGCGGTCAACAGTCAGACAGAGAGTAGACCGCTTGGTAAAGTGCCGCAGGCGTGTGTGGCATTTGGTTGTACAAACAGATGAAACATTCAAAACAGGTATTGCGGGATAACTTTTCACAAGTAAGTGGCAATTTTACTGTTATATAAATTAGTAGTGACTGTAAAATATCGCTTCAGACTATCCTGAAAATTACCTGACACCGCCATGATGATGGCTACATAATGAAAATATAACATTAACTGAATAATTGTCAGAGCACTACGTGACTAGGGTTAAACGTGATTTACTTAACAATGACCTCATTCATTGTATAATTTACTTTATAGAAAATGATTAGCTGGAATGTATTTGTGGTCATTAGATAATATACGCTAGCTATCCTGAATTAGTTAGAGCTAGTAAGCCATTTATGCTGCTTTCTTAATGCACTAGCTTCACCATTCAGCTACATGCCAGAAGTAATTTTTAGATGTCATTCTTTTTTTCAAAGGTTCCTCAAACATCCTGGACTAAGGAAAGCTTAGGCCAGACGGAAGGATTTCAAGGTCAAGGTCATTTCAAGGCAGATGTCTTGAAAGATGTCTTGAAAGAAACAGGTAAGATTATTTTCATGGCAATGCCTGTAAGCATTTAAGTGTGTCTATACAATATCCTACCAATAAACAGGTTTGGTGTAGGCTACGTGAGAGATCATGTTCAGACACTGACCGAGGAGACTAACCAACTGAGGCCACATTCATCTGATAAAGACGATTTCTTCTCATCACAAGGTACAGGGGAGCTGGAGGGGTATCTTGCCTCTGTGTCGGACAGGTGCATAAAGCCGTTTTCCCTCAAACCGAACACAGGCCTGCCTACATCTGCTGCCTGTGAGCGTCTTTTCAGCTGTGCTGGACTGGACCAGAAAAGATTCAGTTCACTTGAAAAACTGATCTAGTTGAAATTGAACAGCAAGTTAAGAGAAAAGTGAAGTAAAATGGGTGTTCTGTGAATCATGTTAGCTTCTGTACCTTTTATGCTGGTTATAATCCATCTTTTTATTGTGAAGAGAAATTGGAAAAAAAAAATTATGGCATTGTGAACATGAGGTCTTTGACTTACCAATAATACGTACTTTTACTGCCTAGAATAAATGCAGACTACTACATTCTCTTTTTTTATGGCATTTATTATCACTTGTAATAACATTAGGGAATGTTACCAATTTTTTAATTAACTAAGCAACTAATAGCTACTCTTAAAACTATTAGCGCCGTTGCGGTATTACAACTACTTAAAGCGCGCCTGGCAGATCAGAAATGCCACCCAGTCTTCAGAATGGGATGCTGTTACTGACACACAATGATCGCTAGATGACGCTTCTTGCACAGAGCCAATAGTTTAGTTGTAAGATCAGATGTGCGTTAGGCAGATCTGTCATAATTTCCGTGTTGATATTATGTGATTATTTAGTTAGAAGGTTTGTTGTCTAGCCCTTCAATCATTATTACAAATATTTTGATTATTTATTTATTTGTTTTTTTTGGGGCAACCAATTTCCAAATGCATAAATTGCAAAAAATGCAAACTCAACAGAAAACCATCTGAACAAAATAGGCAAGACTAGTTCCGCCAGGTTTTTCATAGTATTTGTTTCAAATCTTTAGTCTTCTGTCTTGGAGAATTAATTTATTATAATGGATCATGTCCCACAAATTGCAATTACCGCAGTTGGCCTATAGCCCGAGATAGACATTCGATTGTCGGCTGACATAGTGCCGGCCCTTTCTGTCGGCGTTGTAAGTGGGTGTGTTGACATTGCAAATCATGTCTATGTTTCTTATAGTTTTTTAAACTGTATAGCCATTTATGCCATGATCGTGGCTTAGATTCCTGTAGGCAAATATTTTCTTATACATGCACCGTCCCAGAGCCATCCGCAGCCAGTATCTCGCAACCCCCTCACCTATGCACTTATGTGCTAGCCTACTGCATGAAAATTTAATTACAGCTGAAAAATCTATAATCACTGCAGAAATATTTATTTGAAAGCCAATATACTATATATTTTGAGGAGCAAAGGAGAACTTCAAAGCCCCTTTCACACAGTTATTCACACCTGCATCTACGTACATCCCGGAACATTTCAGGGAAAGACTATGTGAAAAGGGCTTTAGAGAATTTTATTTTTAGCTTTAAAAAAATGACAGAGGTCCGGACCTCGGTGACCTCATAGCTGGCTATAGGGATGGATTTGCAGACATGGCTGCTGTTATGTAACCCTCCATTGAGCTCTGAGCGTCCGCGCTCACTCAGGCTATAACAAATGTACAGTACAGTAAAAAACTAAATATATAATACAGTATACTGTAAAGTGCAACAAACTAGTATAAAAATAAATTAGTAGTAATAGTGCAAATTAATAAATAATTTCATCCACATTGACCCATTTCCTCCAGTACAACAATATCAGAAAACAGACTAGAATAAATATTTAAAACGAGCATACCTTCAAAACATTACGTTATGGAACATCACATCAACTGGGAGCCTGGGGATCCTTCCATACATAAAATAGAACGGAGCATAGCCTGGCGGTACAGTTGGAGGCGAAGGTCAATGTTGACAACATCTGAGGCTATTTCTGTTTCAACCTTGGAGGTAGTGCTCTGATCATATTTCCCAGTGTCCAGTTAAAGCGTTCAACAGTACCATTTCCCATAGAGTGATACGCTGTTGTCCTCGACTTCTGACTCTCAAAGTTGGCTCTCTGATTAGTGTGAATTCTCTCAGGAAAGCCGTAAATGCAGAAGTATCTGTCCCAGAGTTGGCGGGCGACTTGCTTTGCTGATTGATCATGGCATGGGAAGGCATGAGCCATCTTTGTGGTCAGTGGTCAGTGACGACCAGAACATCCACATTCTTTCCATTCGGGACCTCAGCCTACCAAAAATCAATACAGACCATTTCGAGGGGGCTTGTCGTCTTCATGCTTTCGAGGGGGGCTCTACCATCAAGTTCTGGTGTCTTACTCACCACACAGCGCTTGCAGGACTTTATGTACTCCCAAAGATCTTGTTCCATATCAAACCAGAAGAACCTCTGTCCTGCCAGGTATATGGTTCTGTGCTGTCCTTGATGCCCTGCCTCATCGTGAACGCTTTGCAGAGCTTGCTTTGCCAGTGATGCAGCGATAATATACTGGTAGTGCCTCTTTCCAGTCAATGAGTCTTTGAGCACTCTTTACAAGATGTAGTGGATGACTCGTGCTAGTACTGTTGCTTATCCTGGAGCTGTTTGAGGGAGAATACAGGCAACGCACTTTGGCCCGTTGGAGCAAGCTTTTGCACATCATGTGTCAACCAGGAGATAACTCTCCCTCTTGGTCCCTCTTCCCACTCGATTTGGCCATCCAGAACTGCTGCAACCTCTCTACCACTCATAAAGCTACATCCTACCTCGGGCTCCCACTGTTCTACCTCTTGACAGTTCATGCTCAGTCGGAAAACGTCCTGTATGGAGTTATCTCTAATCTGCTGTGCTTCCTTGAGCAAAACTCCATATGTTTCTGTTATGAGTCTCTCACTGACCCACACCTTCACACATGGTTGTCTTCTGGGATGTATTGAATGCTAAAGTTGTAAGCTGCCAGCTTAGACACCCACCACTGTTCAGCATCCAACTTTGGCTTATATGATATATATACAG
>JAOEHI010054210.1:0-14268 GCA_025447815.1 Percopsis transmontana | reverse complement strand
CTGCCAAAAAATAATTGTTAAATAGCATACTTCTATATGTCCTAATGAATTTATTTTGTACCATAAGACGAGAGTGGTCTGACCGAAATATGTTTACAGTTAAAACCGTTAGCTGTAAGAGGCCTTTTGTCTAATTAGGGTTTTAATTGTCTTTCAAGGCATGCCACTGTAATTCCACTGCAATGCAACTGTAAACCGCCTAATGTTACGTGGTCTTCCACTGGAATTCTGCCCCCTGTGGGTTCTCTGGCACAGCAGGTGGGACAGGTGCCGAGGTGCTGTTTTGGGAGGCATCTCCTCCTGCCTGACCCTCAGGTTGTCCGGCTGTGGCGAAGACAGGCTTAACTCGGAGGAGAAATGATCTCTCTGGGATTAGCGTGTCCTTGTGGATAAAGCCGCAAATCTCTGTCAAGTCGCAGGACGCTGCACCCCGGCGGCTTTGCGTATACGTCTTTATTCCTTCACTCCCCGAGCTCTTTGTTCCTTTGTCTTGTGTCTCCTTATCTCCTCCATCCTCTTCTTTCTCCCCGCACCTCCACCCTCTCTCTCCCTCCCTCTCTAATCATCCGACGCCGTCCCTCACATCTCCAATGAGTTCCTTCGCTATTATCTCGTCCTCTGCCGTCGCGCCGATCCCGCCACTAATGGGGAGCCATCATGTCCGACAGACGCGATTCCTCAGCACCGGCGCGGGGTGGGGATCGTATACTAATACCTCACTTTGATTTACACATTTCCAAAGGCCCCTTCTTTAAGCGTATCGCTTGTCTCTCGGCGGCAGACGGAGCCATATTGTATGGAAATGCCACGCGGCCTGCGACGAGCACCGTTGGCCTAGCTGTGCCTTAAACACCACCACCCCCGGCTTCCCCTTCAGTCTTCTGTCAGTATTCACCATTCATGTCCCCCCAATCTCACTGTACGCTGTCTGCCTGAGTGTCAGCGTCTGCCTTCCCACTAATGTCAGCCTCAATCACCATGGCAGCTAACACAAAGCTCCAGGTATTTATGAGCTTTTAAACCGTGACGACAACAGTACAGTAAAGTATGCGTTATTGCAGCCCTCAGTAATAGGCCTTGTGAGGATAAAAGGCCAAGGTAAACCTTATTAAAGCTTCAACAATACTACGTTTTTGCTCATCGCCTCTAATAAATCCTGTGGGGCAACAACACATACTCTTTCTTTTCCAATCTGTTATTTCTTTGGTTATTTGGTTTTTCACCAGATTTGCTTGTTTTTCTGACCCCGTCTTCCATTTCTGCTCGAAATTGGTACTTATCGGCTGAGCTGCTTGTGACCCAAGACAGCGGAGCTAAAAGATTGTAAATTGTAAATGACAGCGATCTGCACAAACAACCGTCTTTGCTTTTGAGGTCCTGCCTGTTACCCAGCAATTTACTTATGTTCCGGGGGGGGAAGCTGTATAAACTTCGGGGCTTGTTAACGCACGTATTTCGAGTGCAGTTAAGTGACGACAGAAGGGAGGCCGCCGTCTTTATTGTCTGCCTCGCCAGAAATAGGTTGTTTTGTTTCTCAAAGGGGTCAGCCCTTGTTCACAAAAACATCCTCAAACCCCACACTGTGGATGGACTGGCTCAGAGGCTCGCAGTAGCAAGACATAACATTTTAATTTCCTATTGGCGGGTATTAGGGGGGGCTCGCGCGGTGCAGAGTCTGTGTATTGAGGCTTATCATGTTTGAAGAGAGGCAGGTACGCTGATGTGTGTTAATAAGAGCTGCCCGGCTGGCCAGAGTGTATGGCCTGCCAGCTTATTACCAGTGACATCACAGATCAAAGGGCATTTGGCTCTGCTTAGCCTGGTTTTATTAGAACAGACATTTTGCCGGAGAACCCGCTGGTCATGTAGAGTACGCTGCCCATTACGAGACAGCCAAACAGCATCCTAAGAGTCCATAAAAACACAACGCTAATGAGCTTTTATATAGGAAATATTGAAAATGCTTAAATAGGAAGAACCTTATTTGCCAGAAGTGAATTCCTGCCAAGATGAAACCAAGATATTACATTAAATGCGTTTCAATTGATGTCATTCTATAGCAGAGAATGCATGTGTCATTTTAGGCTTGTTTGTGATTAAGTCCGCTTGAAAATGGTCTGGCTTTGATCATCTTTTGCGGAGGCACTTTAATTTAAAGCTGAAGTCTCTCAGAGCGCTCTGGAGCATGAACAGAGCTGGTGCGTTAAATATTTCAACAAACAAGTGGAATTTGAATTATTGGATGGATGGAACGACTGATACGAGCTGAAACTACTTCATGAAACATTCAAGGTCCGGTGTCCATTTGAAATACAGACATTTTCTGTCTCCAAGCCTCATGTGGGTGTTCCATAGTCTCTTTAGCCATGAATCTATCATGGAAGGAGGGAAATTTAGTTAAAGAGATTTGCGTCATTTGTGTCATTTGTCATTACACAGTTCATTTCAAATTTCTCCCACGTATTCCCATATGCATTTTCATAGTGACCCAGAAGTTTGATTAAGGACATGCCCCTTTGTGTATTTCTTAAAGGGACCTATCATTTATAACACTTTCTACAGTACTTAACAAAACAAATCCTACAATGTGTGTCGCAAGGTAAAATACAGCATAAAAGCAGCCACATATGATAAAATGGTAACGCAAAAATAAACAAATATTAGCCCTTTGATAATACCTACATGCCCTCAAACCTCCAAATCTCTCTCTCTCTGCCTATCTGTCTCTCTCTCTCTTTCTCTCTCTCTGTATCTTTCTATGGAAAACAGATTTAGTCATGCACTGACTGGTGTTCTGCAGTAGAATAGCGTTGCATACAATGTCAAAGGGTGTGAGCAGCAGAGTCTGAATGCCTTGGCCCAGCGAACACTGGCAGTTGTGCCGGGTCAGAGAGTAGTGTAAGGGCCGAGTTCTGCACTGCGTCTGCACGGATTAACTTCATAAAACAATGTGTTTTTTCTGTGGCGCACAAATCCCCATCTTAATTAGCATAAACCAGAAAAGGATTTGAACTCAATTATGAAGTTATTGCTGTGCTTTTTCCCCCCAGACTTAAATGTTATTTTGAGTAATTTTCTTTTACTGCATCTGTTTCAATGGGGTTTTTCATTTAAAGGCAAATGGTCAAACAAAACAAGTATGTTTTTATTATAATTTGACATGCTAATCTAATAATGCAACACACAAAGCAGTATCAATAATGAAAGACAACACTGTTTTTAAGTGCGACTACAAACACGGTTATTAGTACGATTATGAATATACAATATAAAAGTCTAAATCAATGATCTGTGGTGTGCTCTCTCATTGTTTCTGAAAGAGAAAGAAGAAGAAATATTATTTGTAATCGATTGATGGTGTCGCTTCCCGCAGCAGGTCGGATGAAAGTGGTACTGAATTATTTAAATACACACAGAAGATTAAATCTGTCACCTGCAGGAGTGCTTTTCTGTCATATTGTTATGGCCGCTCACACTGAGGAACGGGAAGACAAAGTACGCCTGACGTAACAGGGGTTCATTTAACGGAAAAGCGCGCTAACCGCTGCGGTAAACAGAGTCCGATATGTTTGTCCCTGACTGGTCGCTTGTTGTGCTTTGAAAGGTTTTCTGCGGGCCCACCGTGCGCGAGCGGGAATATCTGTCCCCTGACATGAGTGAAGTTGAAAGTGACTGCCGTTAGCAGTGCCTCTAAATGTAAACGGCCTGGTAGCTCAGTGGTTCTATATGTCTATATGAGCTACGCCGAGCCCCCACTGGGTGCGGGGCTCTGCATATATATTTTATTTGATACAAAAATAAAAAAATAAATAGAGTAAATAGAGTACATTGTTTGTATGTTTATATTTGTATGCTATAGTATTAAGCTATATGACGTTTGAGCACCACTGTATGGGTCTCTAGATGAGATCTACTTACAACAGTTATAGAGTTTGTTGACCCGTTGGATGTCAATCTTAGACATGGCAGTTGTCTGGCCAATGGGAACAGAGGCGTCGGGGATGGGCGTGATGGTGTTTCCGCCAGGCGTTTTGCTGAAGGCATTTCTACAAAGGTGGCAAAGAGGACTGTTTAAGTGACAGCCAGTTGCTATGTAATGTATGTTAAGCTAGCTTCATATTTGGATATTAGCCTTACCCTGCATAATGCATAATAGAGGAGTAGTCATATTTAGTGTTGAGATTATTTGTGTCCATCTTCTGGAAGTTGTAGCTTAAACCTGATGAGAATTGAACTGTCATTTAGCAGACCCTTTTATCCAAAGCTTCAAGTAAGAACAATTACAGGCTGAAGTCTCAGGTCATGTTGTCAGCGACACAGCAAATGTGAACTTGTCACACAATGTTGTGATATCTGCCATGCAGTACATACTGTATGTGGCAACTTATCCATAGATAAATCCTTAAGAATGTGTGATTATGCAGTTATGTGTGCCATTCATTTTTCATTTTCCATCTAACCTTATGCTAATATGTGATCAGGTTGGACCAAATTCTACCAAATGCAATATTGTGGCTCACAGATGCGTAAACTGACTAAATACATGTAATGTTTGCGCATATATCAAGACATAACTAATGGATTACACTCAGTGTTTCCAATTGACTTATAAATGACTTCATCAGTCGATCGATGAATTAATCAACTGACGAATCGACGTAACTACTGTATCAAGC
The DNA here is from genome assembly GCA_025447815.1 of Percopsis transmontana. Lineage (NCBI taxonomy): Eukaryota > Metazoa > Chordata > Actinopteri > Percopsiformes > Percopsidae > Percopsis > Percopsis transmontana. The sequence continues at coordinate 9,592 of JAOEHI010054210.1, read as the reverse complement.
GTGACTAACTGACAGGCGCTGGCCCAACGGAGGGTGCAGCCGTAAATGGGCGTTGCGGGCAGCGCGTGGTTCTGACCGTCGCGGATGTTCTCCCAGTTGATGCGAACGTATGTGTCTCGGTCGCTGCGGGTGTGCTCGTGGTAGAATCCCAGAGTGTGCAGCATCTCATGCTGGATCACGCCCTTGCTTACACAGCCGAACCTCTGCAGGGACAGCACCTGCTTGTCTCCCAGGCGACCGACGGTCGAGGAGCACCTGAGAGAGAGGGAGAGGGAGAGAGGGAGAGAGGGAGAGAGAGAGAGAGGGAGAGGGACAGGGACAGGGAGAGGGAGAGGGAGAAAATAAGAAAAACCATACCTTTATGACATGAAACAAATACTGTTTAGTTTAAAATAGGGTTTGTTATTATTGACGTTTGATTTTAGTGGATGGACAATAATATTTGTTATTGTCTCTTCTCGTGAGATGCCCTGTCATCTAAATTGACCTTTACAGATAAACAAAATATAAAACTGAACAATATACTTGTTGTCACTGACTTACCCGTTTTTTGGTTCAATGCTAAGGTAGCTTGTCTGGCTCTTACGAGGAATAAACTGAACGCAGGTTTTGGACTTGAAGTCCTTCATGGCATTTAAAATCTCATCCACTTCGCTACTTTCTGCGAGCATAAGATAAAGAACATCATCAGTGAAATACTTCAGAACGACTGTTGTAGCTCATGCTGCGTTTATTTCTCCAGCGTGGACCAACCATATGAATTGCTTATAATAAAAGGGATCTCCACTTTCCCGTTGGCAGACTTCGGCCACAAACAGTCGTACTCTTTGCTGGCACATTTAATGGCGTTACGGGTTTTTGGAATCAGTATATCTCCTTCCTTCAGAAACTCTGTTGATTCTTGTAGAGGAGATACAAAATCATCAGTCAGATCTCATTCTTTTTTTAATGAAACAACGCGTGAGATCTGAATATGTTAAAAGGATTTAGAAATTTGGTAAAACACTTGACTGTCTAGCTTTCTCACATTAACTTCCACACACTGCTGTCTAGAATGAAATAGTGTTTATTGAACGGGTGTATCAGTTGCTTCAACTGCCATTGGCTTCCGTTGTTTCTCAAAACCCGTGCACGGAGCGTGCACGGGCCTGTGCACGGAAATCATGACAAAACCACACTCCTCACGTGTCTTCTGGTCAAAGCACTGATGGAATGACTCATCAGAGAGCTAAATCTCGGACAAAATGGAAGCGAATGGCAGTTGAAAATGTGTGTATAATGTGTCTACATAGATCACTTTAACCTTGTATACGCATGGGTTAATAATGTACTGTAGATACTGAAAATGCAACAGATCTCTGGTATTAAGTGACCACTAACCTTTGTTCATCCTTAGAATAGTTGAGGTGATGTCTTCTGTCACAAGGCCATTGCTCAGTATGTCTGAGGAACCAAACAATTACATAACAACATTACAAATTAAACAGACGTGGCAGTTGGCGCCCTTATAATGTCTGATTCTTTTCGTCAGTCGGACAGGCCTGAAAAATAGACGTTCTCCGGCACAGATACTCACCATTTTCCACGCTGTAGTCCTGTGATAGAATGGGAAATACCATTTAATTTTCATCCAATAGAATACAGTGAATACAGCGGTTGAAGAAGTGGAATGTGCATTGTAACGTCCTATATCATTTGGCGTAGGACTAGATACAGTATGTCACTGCCACGATCCACCCCATTGGCTGTCTGTCGCTTACCGTGATGGTGCGAGCCTGAGAGAGGCCCAGGATCAGTAGAAAAACGAATGTCCTTGCCTTAGAGTCCATTGTCCTGTTTGTTGCTCGGAGATTGTCTGGTACGAGATGCTACTGAGATGCTAAAAAACCTTGACCTGATGCTGAGCGTAGCGAGGGCAGCCTTTATAAGCCCACAAGTCACGGTGGGTCTGTGTGTGCAGAGATTAGCTGATGGGAGTGTTCCATCCAGCCCTTTCCACTGTCAACAGGGCTAATGTCATTCTGAGGGGGATTATAGCGGCCTATCGGCTACTATCAGTAGGATGAGCATCGGATTTTAGCTAACTTTTATCGTTGGGGATTTATCAGATGCTGGACTCGCTGAAAACATCCAATCTAAAAATGGCCAATGAACTTTGGAAATGGCGTTAAATGTAATGTTGCTACTGTGTACTGTAGGTTTCAACGATTAGCTGCTAAAACGTTTGCTAACTTAACAGAAACATTTCACACACACACACACACACACACACACACACACACACACAAACACACACACACAAAGGTATTATCTGGGCTATAGTTATCAAATCGATATACATACTTTTAAATCACAAGGTTCAAGGTTCAAGGAATCTTTATTATCCCCGAGGGGCAATCCTGCAATCAAAAACAGCAGGATGCAACATAAACAACACATACACAAACAAAGCAATCACAACCAACATTCACCATCAGCTACATAAAGGTTCCACATCTCACATCAATCACACAGTTGTGATTTATAATGATTACATAACACAGGGTGCAATCTACAGTTAAGTGGTATCTTTTCAATAATGGTATACTGTATGTCAAGCTAAATAGTCCTGTAGTCATGATTTAACCACTAGAGAGGTGATGAAGGAGAAATTAAAAGCTCTGGTTGTAAACTAGCTCACAGCTTCTCAAATCTTGGGTCAGCGAAAGTTAAAGCTCGCAGTAAGGTTTACTAAAACATGCTTTCAGCTATATTTGATCCCACACCAGTAAATCACCAGACAATCTCTGACAGGGTTTACATCACTGTGACCCGGTAAAGCTAAATGAAAACTGATCTAAATGTGACGTTTCCCTCTGCTGTCCGGCTCAATTAATATAAGAGAGAGAAAAAACTGCACTCGTGTTTCAGAGGAAGAAATGAAGAATGTGTGAAACTACATGCAGGCTTGAAAGATTTGTACGTTTTACGCTTGCCCAATGCGTCCTACTCATTCATTTACAAGTGGGTTTTTTGTAGTAGGTGATGCTAAATGATGTATGACCCCTCCGTTTGGCTGAGCTTTGTTTCTGAATGCCTTCCCAGACTCCCGAGGAAGTGGATCTTTTTCAGTTGAATGTCAGTCTAGTGTGTGGGCCGCAAGAATACCATCTTCTCCCTCTCCGTATGTCTGTCTTCCAAGACAAGGAACGTCTAAACACCCTTCTGAATAATGGCGGCATGGGAGTGAGCACATAAACATACCTGTCTTTATGTTTATGTATTGCAGTCAAATGGTTTTATTTGGGCTCTGTGCCTTCTGGTGAAGGCAAGGCGGGCCAGTTGAGACCCTCCTGGGGGTGTCAGGAGGGTGTAGGCAGGCAGTAACGTCTGATAGACCACCTTTATACATAATGCACTCATCTCCGGCTGGAGGTGTTTCTCCAAAGGGACCTGCAGTCTAAAGTCATAATTAAAGAAGAAGAACAAGATGTGCGGAGGGAGATTTTATAGCAGCACCAGTACAAGCGTGTGCGAGCTCAGAACAAGCAGCTTGTGGGGAGGGGTCTTTAAGGAGATTGGCGTTTCAGTCAGTGGCGTCGTTAGGTCCTTTCAGCCCCGAGTATTTTCAGCCTAGCCTAGAAATATCAGAGCTGTCAAGTTTCACCAAAACGTCGGAGTGAGATTACAAGCAGCCCAACATTTTGCATGTTTTGGCAGTGGCGACCCCAATCCTCCACCCAATTATTTTTGCAACCTAAAAAACAGTTTCCTGCACTTTTACATAATGTTCATCATTGACCAGCACAAGTAGAAATGAAAACTATCTAACTAACTAAATCTAATAAAACAAGACAGAGCACCAATAGTAGGAGCTGGTGCCCATGGTGATGAATGGCCATTTGGTTGACCATTCCCTTTTAAAAGTACACCTATAGGTGGCTGCTCCACTAAAAGATTCTACTGTCTCTTTCACTACCTCCTCCACTGTCTCCTTCACTGTCTCCTCTGACTTAGCAACTTTTTTGGAAGGTGGCTAACACTTTGCTGCCCTGAATGAAAACAGATCTTTTCAGCTTCCTCCCTTCATCTTTGAAACAGACATGAAATACCATGTTTAATGTGTAACCTTTGCCTGGACATAATTGCAGAGCTGCCTCACAACATGGAGGAATGACCCACAGCTAGCAACTAGCTATACTTACTATACTATAATCCCCTTCACATTACTAGCTCACAGTATCAACTAGATCACAGGCAAGTGATTTTGTTTAGTTGTATTTTATTCTAGAATAAAAACATAATTTGAATGATCAGGTTGTTACCATCACAAAGCAGAGTATGTGCAGTAAGAATCTCTTGTTCACCACGCGAACAGTGTTGGGCACCAAGTAAGCACAAGAGAGGAAATATCTACAGAATAGTCTAGTGGTCTGGGTGTTGGACTCACAGCCAGAAGGTCGTGGGTTCGAGCCCCAGTAAGCCTACCTGTAAGCATCCTTAAGCCTTAAGCAAGATGCCTAACCCTTACCTGCACCATACCATTGTAAGTCGCTTTGGATAAAAGCGTTTGCCAATTTACCTAATTGTAATATACTTATTCAGGGATACTCAGCGTGAGAAATATGAGGAGCGTGTGAACTGCTGTATTGGCGTGAATCTCACGTTCAAAGCGCGAGACTTGGCAGCTCTGCAGATATGGTGTTAGCATACCCTATTAGCATGTTAGAGTAGCCTATATCCCCGTCTTTGTCGCTGACACCATGTGGGCAGCCAAGGACAACAGTCAATGGGCAATATCAATTTACCTAATGGACTATTAAGCAATGTGTTGAACATCTAGTAGCACTGGAGTGGCGTTCGGTGGGACAGTCTGCCAGCCATGCAGGCTGCCTTCTAAGTGGAACACATTAGCTTGGCCGGCTCTTGCTAACCATAGATTCCTCCTTCCCGCGGTTGGTTTTATGATTGTTATCTCAACAGGGCATAAAATATGGCTGTGTGGAAATAACAGGTCAGTGTTTGCCCAGTACTAGGGTTTTAAATTCAACACGTTATCTCGTGTTGCACCATTCTATTGCTAAAGGTGTGCAGCTTTTCTCAGCCGTTTGTTTTTCAACAGGTTCAGCTGTTTATACCTGTTATCCTGTCTCTCTCCTCCCTCTCAGTCAATCTGAGAAGGTAAACATCTTGTAAATACTAATTGGCATTCAAACAAACAGGAACAAATATATTTAATTTGAACACCCTCTTAATTGGCGTGAATGACAAGACTTTGTAAGAGGCTGTGAATTGTAAATTAAATCAGTTGCATTATTATTGTAATGGGATTGATTAAGCCGCAATCCAATTGCACAGTCCATTCATGGAATAATCTCATCTGATCAGATATAAAGTGCCTTAGATATTTAGATGGATTTTAAAATGATAGTAAACACGCTGCCACTGTGTTTAGCAAAAAGAGCAGGCGTTTGTGTTTTAAAATCATTCATGTTTTAATGAAGTTGAATTAAATTTCATTAACCTAAACCTACCTACCGCTGATTTTAGTCATTGTTTAGTACAGAAATTGTAACATTTTAAGAAATATTTTGACAATCAAATTTTAGGGCTCCGCTATTTAATAGAGCAATTCATATATAACTAGTCATCACATTTGGTGTTGAACCGCGCTAATTATCATCACCAGTAAACACAGCCTTGTCAGAATTATTGTGCAATCACAGGATTTTGTGAATAAAAATAATTAGGCAACGTGAAATAGAAGAGCTTTGAATTGATGCCTTAACTAAATTTACAATTACTGTATCAGTGTATGTGCACACCCATATTCCACATCGTCATTCTGTTCATTTATTTTAAAGATGGCCTGTTGGATATTCTGACATGGTCACAACATAGTGTCTTCTTCAGGTGGGACACCGTGTGCATACAAACATAGTCCTTGTTGTTTAGACGTCAGCTTTGGAGGGTCGGAGTGGCTGTCTTATTAGAATAACCTCTTCAGCACCCTGGGCTGTACATGGCAAGATTAACTTGCTTAAGTGGGCGGTGTCCATTCGGGCTCGCGTGTTCTGTGTAAATATCACACAGCTTAGTGCACCGCTGTGACCCGACCGTGACGGGTACGTTTGAACAACTTACAGCGAGCAGAACAACAAATAATGATTCTGTTCTTCCGCCCGTTTTCTTCGTACTTTATTGTCCCTCCTGAAAGGCCTGTTCAATTGATTTGGTAAGGAATAGCCAGGAAAACATAAGTACAGTCTGTTGAATAAAAGATCAGATGCCTCTTGATAGTTTTATGGATACACACAGGGTCCAGATATTAGTACAATGTCTCTTTTATACGCAGTGAATGAAGTAATTGATTGTTTATCTTATTTTTATTGTCATTATTAGTTATTAGCAGTGGAAGCAGCAATACAGTATTTAAGTTATTAGCTTGAGTTACTGCTAAACCCTACCATGGTGCATACCAGTAGCACATGTTCAGGCCCTCCTTTCACTCTCTTCTCAAACGATAACTCATTGAAAATAGGCGTCCCTCAGCTGCCAGCATTATTAACTCATTAACTCCGCTGTTTACAGTTTGTGATGAGACATTAGGTGCATAATAACCAATACATGTATTTTCCCCCTGAAGTGCCTCGGACCTAGCTAACCTGGACAGAAAAAAAAAAAAAAAAAACTTGCAGCACCCCAAGTCGGTGCCACTGATATTAGAAGACCTTTGGAGGCCTTAGATCCAGACGTATAGCTTGGTGAGAGATCTATAAACCCCATTTCCTGCCTGGCTTAGAATAATGTGGTGTTACAACCTGCTTGCAGAGGCTTAGCTGCACTGTCTCTCTCTCTCTCTCTCTCTCTCTCTCTCTACCTCTCTACCTCTACCTCTCTCTCTCTCTCTCTCTACCTCTCTACCTCTCTACCTCTACCTCTCTCTCTACCTCTCTCAGGTACACACACACTGTGTATGGACACATGCCCTGTGGAGGTGTTAGACATAGGCACATACTGCTCAGCCAGCCAGCAAGCAGGCCATGCTGTCAGCCAACCCGCACCATGGGCATTGATAGGGACCATCGCCTCGCTTTTTGCCGTCGCCACAGCCAGTGGAGTGACAGTTTGTTGGCAGGCAGCGTTCCATTCTCCTCCAGTTTGCCAAATACACTATCCTCCGCGAGCCAGCTAGGCCGCACCGCTGCCAGTCGTATGAGCGCTGGCTCACGCGGTTAGGCCTATCGACGGCAAACTGCTGTTTGGTTACAGCCAATCTGGGCTTTATCCTTCCCCACAGATGTCTGATTAGCGTTGTGTGGGGAAATGAACCTGCACAGCAGGCCGGCCATGCCAATGCAGGACCTTAAATGAATAGACGGTTAGAGTGGGGTGAGAAAACAGTGTACTCAACTGTAATGCTATGATACTCTGTGTGCGTGTGTGTTGTGGTGTGCTGTGTTGTGGTGTGTTGACACAGAACAGACCGGGCACGCCCACACTAAGTATTTGGAAGGAATAAGGCAGGATAGTCTAGTGGTCTAGGTGTTGGACTCCCAGCCGGAAGGTTGTGGGTTCGAGGCTTAGGAGAAACTCTATTTATTGTAGAAACAGCAAGGCCATACACATGTTTTGCCTTATTTTAGCACTGGATATTTATCTGTGTGTGTGTGTGTGTGTGTGTGTGCGCGGTATGTGTGTGTACAAATGATCTTAAAAGTATTCAGAATTATTTAGCATTTTTAATACTATTTAATTGGATTTGGAAAATATACTAAGTTAATTATTTCAAGTCCCAATTTAATTTCAATATGTGGGCAATCATAACAGTTGTGGATTATATTGCTCTTTATGGGTTTCATTTTCTCATTGTTCCCCTCGGCGATGCTGCTAAACCGTTCTGCTTAATAGTTTCACATATGTAAATTTAAGTCTGCATATATTTTGGGGAGGTAGATTATGCAAATGTTGAGGAAGAGAAGATTCTAGATCCAAAAAGGTAGAAGATACACACTTACAATTAGGCCATTTTGAGAACGATTGTATGCAAAGAAACTTACAATTAGCACAATTACTTTACCAGTATTACAAGGCGCAGGTATGCATCTTGCTCCAGGGTGCTAAGGATGCTCACAGGTAGGCCAATTCCGGGGTCAAACCCGTGACCTTCCGCCTGGGAGTCGAGCACCCAGACCACTAGACTATCCTGCCCCCCAACACAGTTATCGTGCGCAGAAATAAAATAAAAAATAAAAAAAGGGGGTTTGGGGCTAGTCGTGCTTGTGCGGTAGGTTTATTCGGCGTCATTTCAGCACCATGGCCAGCGACAGCACAGGGGCTATATCGCTTCACAAGGCAGCTCAGCTCAGTACTTTGTTCCATAGAAAGATTCACTCTGGGTGGAAAATGCTAATCCCAAACTCTTCTAATTGGCTAATTCTAATGATGAAGTTAATTGAAACAGAGTCAGCCATTGTGAAAGTGACAGCTGTTACACTCCGATTTGTGCTACTTTATCCAAACTGTTCTGCGTAAATACATAAAGAGCTCACAAATATGTTATCACAAAGCAGAAATGAGTAGACTGGAATAGACTAGACTAGAATATGACTGAATAGAAATGGCTGAGAGTTACTGCCAGTGCATTATGAGCTGAGAGTAAATATTTACAGCTAGATGAATTCCAACTTTTGAGTATGATGCCTAACCCCCATCTGCTCCCTTATACCATAACAATAGTATAACTGTACTCACTGTCAGTCACTTTGGATAAAGGCTTCTTCTTAATCACCTAATTGTAATGAAAGCCGAACATGCTGCTATTGATCTTGAACAGCCAATGAAGGAGCTCTCAGAATCACTTGGATCATTTCTTCTCTGCATCTTTTATTGTTTGTTATTCCGTATCACCGGAGACTAAATTACTTCTGCTGTCTCCAAGGGGCACTGTATTAGGAAAACATCACTTAGAATAAATGTCTAGGCAAGTTTTGTCTGAGTTGTGGGATCACTGTGAGGCGACCTCTCTCTTCTGAGCGACTCGTCTTTTTGAAGTGTGGGTCACATCTCGCTTGCCAACATTGTCTTGTTGGCGGCTTAATTATGCTGAACTTCCCGCTGTCTTATTATGATGCTCTTTTATCTTGGCATTGTGCACTTATTACAGCACATCTGAAAAGAGCCTCTTTGCCCACAATCCCCTTATATGCAGCCAGAAGCTTATTTCCCCACAACGGTGCCACAGGCACACAAGCAATAATAGCTTTTTTGTGGGATAACAGAAACGGTTCTTTTTTGTTTCCTATTGCTATCGTGTGAATAGCGTGTGATTCTCTCTCTTTTGTGTCTTTTCTAAATGGCTCTTCCATTCATGTCCAGACAGGCAGATATTTAGATAAAGGCTGGTGGGCGTGATGGCCAGTAACACATTACTTAATAATGTGTTACAGTAATGCGATTACTTTTTTAAACTTTGCATTGCATTACAGTGTTACTATCATTATAGACATTACAGTTACAGTTACATCATGTTAGTGTTACAATCAGGTCATTTAGCAGACGCTTTTATCCAAAGCGACTTACAATTACATGGTGCTATTACATGGAGCAGGTA
>JAOEHI010054209.1:0-14270 GCA_025447815.1 Percopsis transmontana | reverse complement strand
CGCATAGTGGGTACACAGGAACAATTCATAATATGCATAAACATGAACACAACCACACGCACACACTCACAAACCTTTACATGGAGGTCAAAAGTCAAGGTTAGAACTGTGCTGGAATTTGTGCCGTGCTCATGGGCCCTTTGGCAACACAGACAATTGCTGCCATGGGGAGCTGAACCCAAGACCACTGTCTAAAGGATGCCTGATTCCAATGTTGAAGAGGGACAATGAAACAGTTAAAAGCTGGCTCACAGCCCCCATGCTGAATTAGCTACATCTAGATCTAACCACAGGTGGGAAATGAACCTGCAGTCTCCCGTTGTAAAGTGAGGCTTTGGTATTAACAGTGAACAAGTGGTGTGTATTTTACTACTTAGTAGAAGGCTTTGTGGAATCCCTGTAGACACGTGGGTGTGTTTAAACTTCACTGTATACCAACACAAACCACAGGAAGGGTTCCAACCTGTGATCTCCTGTGTTCAGAGGTGGTGGTTACGTACACCTAACCTAACCACCATGTCCTGCTGAAACTTGGCTCAGTTTCCATTAGAGGCCTGGTCTCCAACATAAATCAAAATTTGGCTGATAATAGTGAATACTTGTTGACGCAATATTCTGATTATTCCGCCCTGATTGGGAAATACAGTACCCATTTAGTCCGTGATAACAGGTTCTTGAATCCTGTAAGTGAGAAAAATTCAGAATTATAAATGTAGTATTCAAGCAGGAGTCATTTTAGAACAATTCCTTGGCCTTGTTATCAGAGGAACAACTTTTGGTGCCTTGCTCAAGGTCCCGCTGGTAGAAATTGTTGCGCTAAGGAGGAATGTTTTCCAGCTGGTCCAGGTTCCAGCTGGAGTTTGACCCTGCAACGCCTCCCAAGACAGCTTCAGGCTGCCCGCTACCACTGTTGACTTCAGATACAGTACACACATTCAGCTGAACGGTTTGGCCTGGTGTCAGCTGGCAGGACCACAGTATTACCATAAAACCACCGGACTGGTTCTCTCTGGCTGGAGTTATGGAAATTTCCATACCAATAAATCCCTTCTCCATCTGAAAATGAACATACATAAAGCACATCTGCTTTCTGTTACCCCAATAATTTCTCAAATGCACGGACACAAGGCCGCATTCACATTCTCACACACATAGATTCACAAGCAGACACACACATACACACACACACACTTATCGATAGAAAGGGTTTTAAAGACATGATCAAATGGATCCAAGATACGTGGTATCTGGTCGCAAACACTTTAGCCAAATTGAAATTCCAAAACTATAAGTCAAGGTCCGTGAGCAATTATACATCAGATGACAGGAAAGAAAACGTCAAAATCAAAGCTGCAGCAGAGATTCAGCCCCTGCTAGAAAGGCCGGCAACACCCACAGAGGAGTCTTCACAACAGACAAGAGAAGCTGCAGAAGGAGGGGCTACGGAAGAAGCTGCACAAACGGTGGCGCCAAAGAGAGCCAAGCGAAGTCTGGGTAGCATTTTCAAAAAGACAAACGTTCAACGACCTGGCCCAGTCACCCTCTCCAACAGAGATGCAACTGACCTTAAGCTCAAGAGCTACCTGCAGACACCGGAGGTTGAAGGTGAGGCAGTGGTGGAGCCTGCACCAAGTAAGTTTGGCCAGGAAGTACCTGTGTGTTCCTGACACTAGTGCCCCTTCAGAGAGGGCATTCAGCACGGGAGGCAACATTGTGACCTGCCACAGATCTGCTCTGAAGCCAGAGACAGTTGACAGACTTGTTTCCCTGGCTAATAATATGTAGTAGCTGCTATAAGCAATGAGGATGGCTAAGTAAACCGGCACAAACAGGAATGTTGACATTAAATGTTTTTGCACTAAGAGAGATTTACACTTACAATGTTATAGTATAAGTAGTATAAGTAATAAGTAGAGAGGTATACTGGGATGCTGCTAGGATATAGTTTTTAGCCGATTCCTTCACTACTGTAACTGTAAAGCTATTTATTTTGTAATTTTGTATTATGTGTGATGCATCGTGTATGTGTTTGTCCTGTGCTGTTGTCCTTGCTTTTCAACTTGATTATATGCTGCTAGATGTTGTTGTATTTGAGGGCACAAGTAATGAGGCCAAGTAAACATGCACAATGAGATGCTGTACTTGAATTTTTTTTATTTTCATTTTGTTGTATTTTGTGAAACTGTTTTTCAGAGATGTTGGATGTTACTTGAGAAAAAAATGTTATTTATTTTTTATTATTGCAGTTTTGCGAAATAAAGAATCTTTAAATACCTCAGTCTGTACTATGTGAAATATGCCCTAGTAAGTACAGTAATAGCTGCCATGCAGTTGCCATACCAGTGCTTTACCCCTTCAGAAGCACTTATATTGACATTTTAAGAAAAACAAATAATACCGTGATATATACCGTTACCGTCCGTGCCTCTAATTATACTTGGGTATAAATTTGAGGCCATACCGCCCATCTTCGTGACCACCACCCACATCAGTACTATCAGCATTTTCAGCACATTGTAACAATACCGCGATAATACTGATAACCGTGATAATGTTGGTCACGATAAAAGTGATAAAATATTGTCATACCTGTTGATTTCTATTGGGACTCCTTCCTGCCCCGCTAAAATAACTGTGAAATAAAAAAGTACACAACTCTGCTCATCCACAGCACTAGCTCCAAACATTCTACAGCTGCCAGCTGAAAACACACACACACACACACACACACACACACACACACACACTGGTGCTGATAGCTGAACCAAACTCTGTCCAATATAATAAACCAGAAAGCTCTGCGCAGTTATGCTCTGCCACACTTTGAAGAGAGAGAGAGAGAGAGAGAGAGAGAGAGAGAGAGAGAGAGAGAGAGAGAGAGAGAGTGTGTGTCTGGCGCCATGCTACTGCTGTAAGTAATTATAAAGAAATGAAGCAGAGACTGAATATCCTTCTTATGAGCAGTGCTAAAAACAACCTCTCTCATTCTCTCTCCTCTCTCACACACTTACTCTGTAGATATACTGTACATATACTGTACATACTGTGCTGTATACCATAATAAGGTACATATAAACATCTAAAAGTGAGTAGAATAAAAGACAAGAATAGAATAGAATGTTATACAACCCTATTACAGGTGTACACATCACCAACCAATTACCTTTTACACAATGGGCGTTCCAGGAAGGGAAAATATACACACACAGGAATAGTAGGACATGGAAAACCAGCCTCCCAACAGGCCATCCACCCACGCTCGCACACCCCCACGCGACCCCCACACCGTACACCAGTGAGTCACTATGCTGGGAACCCTATGCCTTCCTTATTACTACCGACTGGCTAAGAGAGAGGGAGAGGGGGGGAGAGAGAGAGAGAGGGGGGGAGAGAGAGAGAGAGCAGGTTATTACAAAGGGCAGTTAAATGCCACCAGGACAAATCTCGACTGAAGGTCTTTCTGTGTCAACGAGCAAATGAGTTCTAACAACTGTGCAAATCCATCCAGATTTAACTGCTTGTGCCTGAATATGACCTTATACAATATGAGCTCAATATTATTGACGAGACAGATACTCAGCCAGCAAACACTCAGCAAAGAAGTAAAGAAGGAATTGTAAACAGCTGATTTTATGGTGTCACTGTGTTGTGGGCACAGCAGGGAATCTACTGTACAAAACTACACTTAAAAAAAACTAAATGATGCATAATGATGCCTTTTGTGCGAATGTTAAATTTCAACAAAAGGTATTTAAAATGGTCTATTTCTAAGATTAATGCATTAATTAAATAAATATATATGGGTTTATTCCTTAACTCTTGCATAAGGCAACAAGTGTACCCTAAACCCTGTAACTATGTAAACCGTCATAATTAATTAAAACAAAGTCCAAGAAATGTTGCCAAAATTGCATTTTCATCTGACAGCTATGACGTGTCACCTGAGACAGTTAGGCAATACGCACATGCTGTATGCTAGGATAATAATAACATGTTTGTCAATCAGTTAAATTCTGTAACACATTAACCAGCGTCCAAACACAAGCCATGGCGATTCAAACATTTGTACAGTTGACTGAACACCACACAAAGAGCTACACAAGTATTTGATATTCTGCTGTAAGGCGACTGTTCCAGTGAAAATATAAAAATTTTTTGTTGCATACTTTCATCATAATGAGCAGTTATAACAATAATAATAACAAAATAATAACAAAAATTTGTTATTGTGTATACTTTTTGAGATCAGTGAATACGAGAGGCTAAAGCAACACATAAAGTTGACCTACAGTGTGTTTATTTATGGATATTTTTGAAGGTGAGTTTTACATGTTTTGCAAATGGAGCGGTTTGACCCATATATGAATATAGATATGTTTCAACGTTTGATATTTATATATTCATTATTATTTTTCACAATTAATCATTCCTCAGGGCACCACGCTACTATTAGTCTTATGCTCAACTGTGGTTGAGCATAAGCCAGCTCAGAGTCAAAACTTCACGTGGACATCTCTGGAGTGGAAGGAGGAAGAGAGCAAGAACAAAAGGAGACTGTGGCTAGTTATAGCCACAGGTATGCAAATTAGCCAGGGCTGGCCTGTTTGAATTTAATTTGTTGCTCATTTAAAATAAAATACATTATATTTCATTCAACTCTGTAGACCACCAGCTTAAGATTAATACTAAACATGGTTACATTCTGAAAAGGGAAAAATGAAATATTATAATAAATATATCAAATAAAATATTAAAGCAATATTTGGTCAAACTATTAATATCTAGTAACAGTCTAGGATCATCTAACCTATTGTCTAACATTGTTTTCAACTTGGTTAGTGTCCGCATTCAAATTGAACTTAACCTAAGGCACCCTCTAAAAAAGCATTCTAAAACCTAATGCATTGTTTGAAAACAACTGCCTAAAACCTGATGGTTTTCTGAAAAACTTGACAGAATTGCCAACGTTCATTAAAAATGTTAATTCTAACTTTTAAGAGCTTAAACATTTGACTTTCATTGGAAATTTTAGCCTTTTCCCTAATATTAAGTAACAATTTTTTAACCTGGTAACTATCCGACTGTGTGCGGAAGGAATAATGGCCATGGTGAAACACAGCCCAATGAGGGTTATCATTTCTTTCCCGCTTACAGCTGACTGGAGCGTCTCTCCTGCTTTTTTCCACATATGAATTTGTCTCAGTCACAAGTCGCAACCACCACTTCTCTGTGAAGTTTTTCTAAAACATTCGACCAAATTTTGGTCCTTTGATCCGAACCGTATTTCAAGGCAGTATCCCCTACCTTTGTGAATACATCGGCAATTGAATTGAATTAAATTGAAAAAGTATTGGTTGTCGACATTTTTACCTATCGTCCAACCCTACTGGGAGTTACGCCAGAGAAAATATGGTGACATATTGGAGCTCTATAAAAAATATTATCGTCATTTGAGGATGCACAACAGTTGGGAAAGGAACAGCCTCACAACAAGGACGGCATTACGCAGATGCACATAACCTCTGTTTATTATTGGACATTTGGTATAGTATTTGCATTCTCGTAATTTAACCCTTTATCGCCAAAGAAAGCAATGTGATTGTACACTTTTAGGGTTACAATTAGGTCATTTAGCAGACGCTTTTATCCACTTTTTACAGTACTTTTTGCATTACTTGTTTTAATTTTGTTGGGTTTTAAATACATATTGTTTGCAATAATAGAAAATGACCAGATACGACAGCAATTTTGATTCACACTTTATTTGCCTAAAGAATCTTGTATTAAACTGTATATATATACCTCTGATAATACTAGATTACGTGTTTGCAGTAAAAATAGAAATCCAATATACTGTTATGGTATGCCCTTAATGAATATTTACATTTTCTTTTCGCCGTCTTTGCTCAAGTAGTAGAGTGTGCAAGCAACTTTTTTAAAGCATCCACTGGAGATCTCATTCATGTTGTATTATAGCTTATGTGACGGTGCAGTTGTTTGCTAAAGGTGAGTGGTGACCTCCTGGAGTCTGGACATTCGAAAATCTTCATGCTATTCTTCAGGAAGCATTTCATTGCTCAGAAAACTGTACCATCACGCACTTGCTCGCTCAGAGCTTATCCAAAAATATTGTTCCTTGTGGGAGGTAGCAAGCTTGGACGATTTTTCTACTCCTCGCTAACATCGTACTCTCCTTCGCTTGTCATGTGATCATGTGATCTTGCACGTGATCTCCCTTAGAGACAATATAGATATGATAAGAAGGGTCAAAGCTATGTTTGGTGTCTGGTGTAAGGTCACTACAAAAAAACTGGTATTGGCATTGCTTTTTTTATATAAAAGGAGTATAAATGGCTACAGGTTTAATATTAAAATATACCACACAAATAAAAAAAAGATAAACTTCGGTCTGAATTGCCACAATACAAATAACGACACAGTGGAGTTGCAAATGAGGACTATGTTTACTGTACATCCCGTTTACATGGCTGTGAGCTACAGTACCTTATAAGAAAACTGTATTATCCAACCAGTTTTCTTGAGATTGCAAGTGTGTGTGTGTGTGTTTGTGTGTGTGAGAGTGAGAGAGTGAGTGAGTGAGAGAGAAAGAAAGAAAGAGAGAGAGAGAAAGAAAGATATAGGAGGCAGATACAAACCCAGTGTAAGTTCAAAGGCACTACTTGTGTGTCTTTGAGGGAGTAAAGTATTTGCAGCTAAAATTCATCATGAATCTCCCAGGAAAGGAATTTCTCTCTGTGTAATCTCACTACTGTGCAAAGGCACTGTTTTACTGTACCACAGCCCGACAAGCACTTGGCTGTGCTAAGTGGGGACATCTGTTGTTTTTCATAGTTAAGGGGAGACAAACTGAATCCATCCAGTCAGCAAAATTTAGAAACACTGCATTTTATAAAAGGTGTATTTTCTACAACTCAGAAGGCTTTTGTTTCATCAACCAAATATAGACCTGTCTCAGTTTCCATTCTTCAAACTCCCTTTTAATGTCCAGCTTTAATCAAGATTGTGACTTGGGCCTTAAGTGGTGCCTTAATGCTTAGCATATGAATTCATGCGGAGTCAGTCTGGTTTTTGCATATTGTTAACACTGAATCAGAATGTAGATGTTCAACTAAAACATAACGAGACCAGAGTGAAAAGAATGCTAAACATTTCATTTATAAATAACTTCACACTATGTCGCCTCTAAACCAGTAACTGAAACCTTGGAATTGAGATCTGGTTACTTTCCCTGTAGCTTCCTTAGTTATCGAGTCCAACAGTGTGAGACCTGAGACTTCAGTCAAAGTGCAGAAAAATCAAGACAGGGGACACTGTATAACAAACACTGTACAACAAAAATCCCGTTTTGGACGAAGACTTGGTGGACTGAACACTATAATAGTAGAAACCAATCTCCTAGACGTTACTGTATATTGAATGACACCTAACTATTTGCTGGAGACACACTACTGTAGATGTTTGTTAAGTATAATCTATAAGCATAACGTCTACAACCAAAGAAGAATGAATCAGTAAAATGTACTGTTACTGATAATGTCTGAAAACAATTCGACAATTTCACAACCACCCGCCTAGTTCTCCAATCAGAGTAAAGCCATTTCGAGAAGGAGGCCTAACAAATATTACTAAACCCAGCCTGGAAGAGAATACAGTTTTGAAACCCTCCCCATCCACGTACAGCCAAGGTCCTCTTGTCTTACTGCCAAACCTCCCATCACCCTCCAACCCCCACCACCAGATAAAAGGGACACAGCAGAACATAACAAGACAAAATGGAACTATTAGTTTAAGTGTACCAGACGGACAATGCCATATTTAGTCATCTCTGCTCTGCTACATGTCGTTACCTATGGCCGTGAACATTTGAACATTTTGTTCAAATGTTTAAGCAGCTGAATTTTACAAACAATATTTTATTAGTCCTTACTTGTCCGGTGTTTTATTTAAGGTGTTCTATATGGATCTATAAGCTGCACTATGCGTGTCAAATATATATATATATATTAATAGTATCGTATTCAGGATTCTTTGGATAATAATCATGAGACTACAGGACAGATTTCAAAAGCAACAGCAAATAAACACGCCTTACAACGTTGTTTCAGTACAACAACAAATGACACTGACGAATGGAACATAATATTATAAAACAGGGTAATATGGTCTTTCATTTGGCCAGCAGAGATATTTTACTTTCACAAGGCAATTAGAGGCACTTAGGGATCTTAGGGCTAAGATGAATGGCTCAAAGCTTCGAAGTCGTTGTCACGGTAACCACCAACAGCATGTGCAGCCCCCCCCCCGAAAAACAAAACTAAATAATTGTGAAATTATGAAATTATACATAAAATATATCATTATAATCCTTATAATCCTTATAATCATCAAATATAACTTTCTAGCTTGTTCCACTTCAGGAGCTATGACCCATGTAAGTTAAACAGGCTAGTGAGTTATGTTAAAGTTTTTCTCACTTTCCTGCCATGGTTTAGTGCAGGACTGGAATTGCTATTAAGACGGTAAAGACGGTTGGTTTATTATACAGATGGCCGCCGTGCCTTCAAGCCCCCTGTGTGCTTGCTTGAGAGGAAGACAGAACGACAGGTTATGAGTAACATCTACAGTATATCACTCCACAATTTAAGCAAGCCTATGTATTTCAAATAGGATTTTGAAAATGGATGGGGTTTGGGTTTCAATTGCCCTTCCCGCTTGAACTTTCAAACTTTGCTAATAAAGTATTATACAATGCTTCCAAGCACAAGAACAGCCCTGCCACCTAACACACAATACCCTAGGTGACTTTCTGGGTCATTTTTCTCTGTCACCTGCTGAGACAGATATGATCATCATGCTAGGATGCCATCCATTTATCCTCCTGCTGAGATACAACTTAGTGCCAGCACGCCATGAAGACCACAAACCCAAACAGAGACAGAGAGAGAGCAAAAGAGAGAGAGTAAGAGAGCAAAGCAAAATAAAAGGGAGAAGCATGTTACACTTACAGTACACGTAAAGAAGACAGATATAAAATAGAAGGAGAGACAAAGACAGACAATGACTGGGATAGAAAAGAGAGGGAATGCAGTATGTGTGTCAGAGGCCGAAGCAGGTTCGCACTCTTCTCCCATAGACATTCCTTTATAATGATGTCATCAGGATACTAGAGCAACGCACACAATATATATACACACACACACACACACACACACACACACACACACGCTCCATAGACTCGCTGCTACACAAAAACCCAAAGACTCACACACACAACAGCACCCCCCCCCCTCTCTCAAGCAACTTTCCCTGCTTTGAGAGACGTTTAACATTCTCATTACTGAGTTGTGCATCATCTGAATTGACACGTGTTTTAAGTAGATATGACCAGCTTGGTAAAACTTGTGTGTGTGTGTGTGTGTGTGGGTGTGGGTGTGGGTGTTGGGACACACACACACAGAGGGGGGGGGTTGAAAGGTTTTTATTCATGAAAATAAATCTCAAACCACGGTGGGGCTATACAATAAGGCAGTGGCGGATACAGAACATGGCTAATAACTGGGCCTGGAAAGATCTGTATGGGCCGGAGATTTTGAAGATAAATATGTATAAATTAAAAATGTATGGGTGTAAAAAAACTGGCGGATCGGTAGTGAATTTTAGTATGTCCAGTACTCATGGCAGAATACCACAGGCATATCAATGAGCCAGAATGGCTTTCTATACATACAAGAGGAAATAACACGACAATAACATATCCAACACCGCATAACCCTCGTTACGAGAGTAGCTACAAACACAAATTGAACAACGAATGTTACACTCAAAGAAACCGCAATCATAACATGCCACGGCAGGCCAGAATAAAAAATAAACACTGGTTTAACTGTGACTTCTATACCTACACAAGGCGAAGTTATTTTGAGTCTTACGCCGGCAATGAAAAGGACAAGACATGGGTGGACTGACTGACTGAATAAATAATAATCTAGCGACAATTCGAAAATAAATCTCCATGGGAGTGCCATTATCTTGTTAAGTAGCGGCAGAAACTTCAGGCAGTATTTGAAGATTACAGTTACCCAGTTCAAATATGTCATGGAGATCGCTATGTGGGCTAGTATCATGCCTTGTAATGCTAACGGAATCTCGTTAACATTAATAAAATGGTTAAATATTATATTCATATACAATTTACATATAATTTACATATACGAGGTTTGCAGTTATACCTTCACATATGTTTTATTAATTCTGTAGTCTTTATGGCCTTTATCAAAACTTTGATCCAACCCATTTATTGGCTGGGTGAAAGTATGAAAAATAGACCAAGTGAATAAAACAAAGCATTATCGCGTCACAAACTTTCGCGTTGTGTGTGTATATGGTGTCATTTTGTATAATACATTCAAAATTATTTCACTGACACAAGTAGCAGCAATAATCACTATGAGTGGGGGTTACATTTTGTCCCAGGGGTAAAGGGGTTGAAAATAATTCAGCAGAGGCAGGGATATATAAACCAGAGGGGGGGAAATCCCCCCCATCCCCCCCAGCGAAATTGCACCCTGACTTTACCAACCTGTGGTCCCCTTTAATAGAATATAATCCCGCTCCTCTTTCTACGCCCTTGAATGTACAAATTATGCAGATTATATTTGGATCTCTGTGGGGGAAATTCTCTTTTCCACCTTGATGCAAGTATCGTGTATCCAAGGACACGTCTGTTCTCTCCACTTTGACACCTGTTTGTGGGCATTGCTTGCTGCAGGTATCATGTGGATAAAGATAGAAAGCAGCGATTGTTCAGAACGCACTTTTTCTGGCTATTAGTTACATTTGAAGACATTTGGTTCACACTTGGTTAGAACTTAGAATTCGTGAATCAAGTGATATTTTTTTCCTACATGAAAAGCTTTTTCTATGATTCACACCCAGTGCATATGATCTGAAAATGATAGCCCAGTCAGTAACAACAGACTTGCACTGCCAAACACTCCTCTCAGAGCTGCACATGGTTAAAATGAACAGAATGCTGATTTCATCTATTTGGTACAACAACTGAAAAAAGGACACACACACTGACCAGTACAACCACAAGGTCTTTAGTGTACTCTAGTTCTTCAAACCTCAAGTCCCCTTCTCCCACTATAAACACAGTGGCATCCCTTGATGCTTCAGTGACCTGATACTTTGTTTTCACTGGCTAGGAGATGTTGAGATATTCCTTGGCCTGTCTGTAGCACACAGTCATGTTAAAAATCGGACCATACTGTACCTGTCTGGATTAGCCAACTGTGTTAAGAAGTGGGTCAAAGTTCACCTAAGCTTCAAGATGAAGATAATTTAAGATTCTTGTTGTATAAAAGGCTGTAAATAGATCTTTGCTACAGGTTTGATATGTCAGAATGTAAAAATAAGCCACCACAGATGACTGATTTCTTATTCGAGCCACAATATACTGTATTTAGCACGCTCCATTGAGATCCCTCTTTGCCTGGTACTGGCTCCTGACAAAGGGTGGCAATACTGAGCTAAAACTATTGGGCTAAATCCCCGAAACAGTAGAAGAGCCGCCAGCCTTATCCTGAACAGTGAACATATTTCATTGTAGGAATTAGGTACATGCATGGAGGGTAGGGTATTTATTCTTTGAGCCGTTCAAGTGTGCTGTTAACATTGATAGTCAAGATTTGTTTGACAAAACCATAATATGGTTATTGAAAACTACCTTGGGGTTATAGGCTATCTAGCGCATTGTCAGTGGGCTAAAGTATTGAAGTTATTGTATTATATTATACGTACTGTATGAGGCTGATAATATGGACAGGTCGTGGTTAGCGATGTCAGGGTTTTTCCTTCATTGAGAATTAAGAGGCGGCTGCCTCCGTCAGCAACAAAAACAAACAGATTTGTGGAGACAGTTGGAATGTGTGCGAATATTTGATTATACTAGAAAATTCTATTTTTTATTACTACTTACAAAAAAGTTGAAAATGCCCATCCCTATGAAAAAACATACAATATGTCTTCTTTAAAACCTCACCACACCTGCATGAATTTTCATTATCCAGCTGTGTTTACTAACTGAGTCCCAGGGCACCAAAGCTGAGTTACAAGCAACAAGATAAGGACTGTTTTAACTACTGATACAAAAAAACATTATGGCTTACGGGGCCCAGCCTGAAAGTTTGGGATGAAGACAGATGAATGCGGCCAAGTGCTTTGACAGGGCACACCTGCGTCCAGCCAGCCAGTCTTCCAATATTTCAATATTTGTGTTTCTCACTTGATGCGAGTAGCAAGTGAGCCTCAGACTGAATCGCGCATATGCACACCAGCCGCTCTGAAAAGGCCGATTGTGGAGGCCAGTGGACTTATCCCATAAATGGGGCTACTTATTACATTTACTGTTGGACCTATCCCCAGAAGGGGGGATATAAATTCAGGCACAACTGGGGACTTGCTTTCCAGGTATTTGGTGCTTGCCTGTGCCAAGGCAATCACAGGCCAATCCAGAACTTTAAGTCCAGCAGACCTTTCTAGGCATAAAGACAGACCAATGTTCACAAGTATATTGTTTTCTATATAGTGAAAAACATCTAAGTTTTAGTAATTACAGCTACTGAATTCACATATCCTTCTGAAAGTAAGTAACGACGCTGTCAAAGGTCAAAGGTTTTTTCCTTCTGTTTTCAATACAATACAAGCATTGTTCTTAGCTGGTTATGGAGACACAAGCCTAAACGTGGCACACACAAAGGCTAGCTGAGATGAACGAAGACAAGGGAAAATAGACAGAGACCAGATTTTTTTTTACTCCTTTTTCTTCCCTGCCTGAAAACGCTGTCTTCCCCACTTTGAAAATAACCCCTGCTGGGAGGACAGAGTGAGTCTACATTAATGAACCTCTTGAAACAACAACACAGCATGGCGGCAGAACCTTGTGCTCATGTTGAAGGTCGCTAAAGATAAACATGGCACCCGTGAAAGACACAAGCCAACAAACAATTATTAAAGGAACACTCCTTGTGTCAGGAACTACCCTTGTGGTTTAACCCACAAGGGTACACAAGTTAAACAAAACAAAAAATAGTTTTGGTTTGAATACCCCTCCCACACAAGAGTGGCTTGCATTCCCCACTACTCCTCCCCCTGTTGCTCTACTGCTGCCCACACTTTAGTGCTGGGGTGGAGCTGGGACGGACATTTGGGGATCTGGAAGATATCCGACACAATCGAGGAGCGTACCTTTAATTGTTGAGTGTGGTTGGCCATTAGGTCACATACTACAACGTTGTTTAGAAGGCACCCATGATTTGGTGGTCAAATTGAATTATGAATCTCTAGATGGCTTGTTAAGAGATCTTCGGCTGTACAGTCTGTGGACAGGGAAGTAAATGTTCTGCCCTAGACAAACACTCCAGCTAAAATTGAATAGCCTTTCCATGTTAGGAAGGAAAAGCCTTTCTGCACCTTTTAACTAGCCCCGAAATATGTACTGAGTGTTACAGGGATATTTTAAGATTAGCTCACAAAACAAACTGTCCACATAATTGTGTAAAAGTTTTCAATGCCCAGCAAGACCTTCTTCAGTTGAAATAGCACTAAGTAATCAGGGGCAAGTACATTACAGTATTTGAAAAAGTAAATATATAAACCTCTATATATAACATAAACTATAAAATTCTGTTCTACAAACTTTGAAATGTTTACTTATGGGGGTTATGTAACCTGCTAGAGGTTATTTTGAGGGTGGCTCTGAACTTAACGAAAGTAAAGTAAATAACAAAGACATTATAAGTGGCTTTTAGTGAGTGGAAAAGCACTCAGTATACATTCTTCCCCATCATCCATTAATTGTTGAGTTTACATCTCAAGTTTCTTAATTAATTCATTGTATAATTTTATACAACTTTTAAATCTATTAGAATTATACTGTTTGTTATGAGAGAGTATCTCATCCACAGAAGATTTTAATGGACAAAGTCAGCTACTGTAACATTGACGCTTAAACAAAGGACAAGACAAAAATAAATTAAAAAAATCAAGCTATGAATAAATCCTTTTAGTTTTAAAGCTAAAGGGTTTTTGATTAATATTTTGAGGTTCTCTGAAACTGAAGCCCTAAAGAGAAATACCCCAGTTTGGGCCTCATGATGTTAGTATTATATTAAGAGTCTCTCTCTCTCTCTCTCTCTCTCTCTCTCTCTCTCTCTCTCTCTCTCTCTCTCTCTCTCTCTCTCTCTCTC
>JAOEHI010054208.1:0-14272 GCA_025447815.1 Percopsis transmontana | reverse complement strand
ACACACACACACACACACACACACACACACACACACACACACACACACACACCCACAGGGGATCATTGAATGTGTGTGTTTCCTGCAGGCCTTGCCCTGGCCTCAGGGCTAGCAGCCACATTGACTATCACTCACCTGCTGAAGGCTGGAGAGGGCATTGTCTGCATGGATGATGTGTATGGAGGTAATTATTAAGATTTTTCTTTGTCAATCTAGGACATTTTGATTCCACGCTTGTTTTGGAATGAAACTAACTCAGTTGTACATTACCAGGGACCAATCGTTATTTCCGAAGAATCGCTGGCGAAGTTGGTTTGGAAATTACTTTTGCTGATTGTACAAAAAAAGAAAATCTCAAGGCTGCTCTCAAACCCAACACCAAGGTGAGTACAAGTGCGCACAGGATTTCTGCCTACATTTCTCCTTATCAGTGACTTGGTATCAAACAAAGATATAAAGTCTCAAGAAATGTTCTCCACCCCAACACACTTGGCCAGGATACTTATTTGGGGTTTATTAGTCATCTGTGCAAGTGTGGACTTCACACTTTGGTTCAGCACATTTTACATTTTAGTTTTGCTGCCCTCTTCTCTGCCCCAAGTTTAGAGTGTTGTTAGATAAGCTCTTATCTTTATTTGATCCCTGCCAAATCAGAACCTGTCTTTGACACCAGAGCCTGTTTTCCTGGGTGACAGTATTGCAACATCTTTTGGGTGTTCATCAATATTTCACTATATAAATAAACCTTTTGCATTTGTGCTTTTGTAGCTGGTGTGGATCGAGACCCCCACCAACCCTACCATGAAGGTTGTGGATATCAGGGCTTGTGCTGACACGGTCCACGCACACAACAAGGACATTGTGGTCGTTGTAGACAACACCTTTATGTCGGCCTATTTCCAAGTGTGTAACGGTTTGTGTACATGTACTTATTTCTGAATCGCAAGTAATGTTATTAGCCTATTTTTATCATAGTGCATTATTCATATTAGAACAGCATATTTATTTGTAAAAGCTACATTTCTACTTTCTTTTGCCCATACTTAATCGGGAGCAGAGGAATGTGGGAAAAATTGAATTGATTAACAATGCATTTGCCTTGTTTATTTCTGACTCTCTAGCGGCCCCTGGCTTTAGGAGCTGACATCTGCATGTATTCCGCCACCAAGTACATGAATGGTAAGTACACTGACACAGATACATTTACCTTTCCAGGAAAAAAATTTACTCTAAATGTGGGCTTCACTCTAAATGTCAGCTTCATAAAATGGCAACCAACTAAGAAGAGTGCTTATTCTCAACTACAAGCACCAAGTAACGTTACACAATACTTTTCACATCCTCTGACACATCCTCATGTGAGGATAGTGAGTTTTTATAAATTATAAAGTGGGGGCGTACTTCTGTGTAAAAACAATTTGTGTTATGATGACACCGTGATTTTCTAATACTCCCATGTCACTCCCTCATTGGATTGACAGGTCACAGTGACGTGGTAATGGGCCTGGTTTCAGTGACTCGGGAGGACTTGTATGAACGACTGAGATTTCTACAGAACGGTCAGTAAATTTGTAACAGCATTCCAGGAACGCATTACTGTACGCGGTTTACACATTTGCTGCATTCTGAGAAGCGCTACAGAAAATATCCTCCATGAAGTTTAATTGAGTCTTCTTCAAAGCTAAAGAGTGATTCAGGGAAGTCTGACAGTGGCGTGGTTATTTCACATGATTTCAACAAAGATAACACCTTGAATCTGTAGGAATTATTGTATTTAGCTGAGCACTCTATTATATTTTAAGGAAAACATCCTTTCAAGACTCAATACTGAATGACTTGATACTCAATACTTGATACTGAATGACTTGATTAGATGTCAAGATATCTATATCTTATTGTCATTTGTCTTGACGCCTATTCAGTGGAGCTGTTGTGTAACGCTGACCTCCTTAATCAGACATGGCAGGCCTCTGCACCCAGCCCTACACCCTTTTTATTTATTTATTTATTTTCTTTTGGAAAAGAGGCTTTGTCTTTATTTGCCTGATCCAGTGTTTTTTTGGGGCCTTTGATAAACCTCCATGCGCTCTTGCCTCTGTTTAGCCTTGGGCGCAGTGCCATCTCCCTTTGACTGCTACCTGTGCAACCGGGGGCTGAAGACTCTACACCTGAGGATGGAGCAGCACTTTAAGAATGCCATGGCTGCCGCCAAGTTCCTGGAGGCTGACCCTCGGGTGGAGCGAGTGATATTTCCAGGTATTTTCCTCCTATTTTCTTCAGGGTGGAGCTGAGCATTCGACACAAGTTGTACAAGCAAGAATAAAGGGTTTCCTGGTAATGTGTTTTTCACAGGATTTCTCAGTCAAATATATCTTGTGTAAGCCTGGTATAACCATTATTTTGCCAGCGGTGCTGCTGGGATTTGCTTCATGTTCCGTGTGTGTCTGGGAACTTGCAAATCAAAACTGGTTATAGAACCATTGCCAAATCAGTGCCTGTGTGGGTAGTTTAGTTGGTGCCGACAGCAATGGACAAACAAAACCTATGTTACAACCAAAACCTACAATGTTTTATTTGTATTGAAAAAAAAGGTCATAACAACAGCAAATATACCTATTTTTCACTTGGAAGTAATAGAACTCACTCCATAAATCATTAATTCTCAGTGGGTTTTGGTATGTTGGCCAAAGTACAGCACATTGTACTAATAAGTGAAACATAAAACACGCGCCACTAGATGGCTCAACTGCAGTGGAGTACAGAAGAATGTTTGTGTATACACACCCACTGTAAAAAAACAAACATTTGCGCAGTTTAGTGTCTCTTGTTACCCTGTCATTTCTTCAACTAGGAACAGACTGTTATCATGAGCATATGGGGAATGTGTGTGTGCAGGTGTTAACAATACAAGTTGACTGACCAGTTCTGTTTGCTTTGTTTTTTCTCGCCCCCGTGTCTAGGCCTGCCCTCTCACCCCCAGCATGAACTGATGAAGAGACAGTGTACAGGCTGTCCAGGAATGATTACCTTCTACATTAAGGGAGAGCTGGAGCAGGCTAAGACTTTCCTTAAGAACCTCAAGGTGATTTATTTTATTTTTATTGGTGCTATTTATTTTTATTGGCGAAAATAAGTATCACCAAATTTATGTTTATAGACAAACCATTTTCTTATTTGAACCCACCCACCCCCCCCCAAAAAACAATATTGTACTAGGCCTATATACTGTTACAGTGATGTATATATTTACATATACTGTAACAGAAGGTTTTGTCTATATCCCCCACCCCTATTGCTCAATGTTTTGGGGCTTATACAGTGCAAGGCAAGTTCATTGTAGGTTAGAGGACCCACCCTTTGCCTGAACTGAAACCCAAGGGAAATTAAATGGTACTACTTGTGGATTGTCCCTCGGGTACAATGATAACTTGGCAAAATCTACCGTCGCTAAACTAATCAAAACTTAGGATAAAAACTCCTGAGGTAATTGTCTCTATATTTAACCTTGAGTGCTCTTTCATACCTAAAATATAGGGCCTGACTCCTGACTCATCGATTCAAGACCCACGACCAGAAAGCATGCACATACTCCTAAATAAATGATTGACAGTCTGATTCTGCCATCTTAGAACGTGGGCATTAGGGAGGCTACATGACACAACGTGTGATTGGGCCATTTGGTCAGCTCTATACGCATACGCATGAATGGAGAGCACAGCAAAATATACTACACCTACGAGCTAAAACATTATGAATACCCACAGATGAAGTGAATAATAATAATAATAATCTACTTTAGACAATAGTAGCTTATCTCGTAACAGCGGCGTATGTCAAGGTCTGGGATATTTTAGAAAGTATCTGAACAGCCAGTTCTTAGTCAACTCGTGGGATGGAGGAGAATTGTGCAGGCGTTAAGACCTGAGCTGCTTTGAAATGGGCTAAATGCTTATGGCCTGATGACTGGTTCGGAGTATCTCAGAAACACCAAGGCTTGTGGGGTGCTCCCCGACAGACAGGACAAACCACGAACCGGCAACTAGTGTTGGGCGATATGGCGAATACATCGGGAATCGATGATGGGCGGAATCGATCGCCTGTGTATTTTTTTTCAAAGGTCCTTTTTGTTTTGGCTATTTAGGGCATTTTTACATTTGATCAGGTTAGGTTTGGTTTCACATTGCAATTTTGCGAGCACACACACATCCCCTGCGTAGGCTGCGTCTCGCTATACTTAACATTTATTGGTATGTAGACGGGCATGTGTCCTCTTATGCGGGAGACAGTAAGGCATCAGCAGGAATGGGAACATTTTGTATAATAATCCTTTGACATGGTGAAATTTTGAATGTTTTTAGCTAGGTTAAGCAATTTAGCATTTTGTGGCGCCGATTGTGTTCCTCTCCAGTCGGTGAAAGTGACAAGGAGGCACCTTCAGGCAATACAAAGTCAATGGAGAGGGAGAGTATGCGCACTGTACTACTTCCTGTAATAGGTCTAAATGTCCGAACCATCCAAAAAAGTGTTTTCTCACTGCAAGCGAACCGAGACCACCTCTTTTGGTCGGACCAAAATTTGGTCCTTTGATCCGGACCATGGCCCGAGACACCTGCTATTTTGGTTGGACCACCCACCCTCATCAGCAGTCGCCGATTGAAGTAGTGACGGGTTATCGATGGGAACATTTTGACCTATCGCCCAACCCTACCGGCAACAGGGTGTTCGGCGCCCAAGGCTCATTGATGTGCGAGGGCAACGAAGGATATCCTGTCAGACCGGTCTTACTGCCCATGTTGGTCATAATGTTGTAAATATTATTTATTTGCACCTGCAACCCTTTCTGCACGTTTTATTTTTCATGCCCTGCACCCAGTGAATGAATGAAAAATGAATGAAGGGGGGGCTAGCCATATGTTTTAGTTCCACCCGTCTGATACCTGCTGCCTGTTAACCTACCCGAAGCAGACCTCTTCACAGACAGTCAGTCTTTAGCTGTAATTGGTTATTATCTAGGAATGATTTCTGAGCAGTCCATCATACGAGGTTCAGAGTGGCTGAATTGGTGCCACAACAAAAAAATACACATTAGAAAGTGTAGTTATAGTACTTTCCCTCTTGTGTATTCCTACTAGTTGTATTAACCTGCATTTACGGGTTGTTCTTTTTCAGTTGTTTGCTATTGCTGAGAGCCTGGGTGGTTATGAAAGCTTAGCAGAACATCCGTAAGTATCCCTAGAGAGGTTACACTCCCACAAGGACTCAAGTCTCTATTGCCTTCTGTCGCTTATTAAAACAAAATTATTCGTGGTGCTGTATTTAATTATTTATATAATTTTGAGTATCTTAAGAATATTTGCTTCTTACAACCATCACGTTTTCCTGATGTTTAAATGGCAGTTTTACAGAGGAAATCGAATGAGTGTTGTCTGAATCTGACAGAAAAGCTCATGTACAGTACAATGTGATATGAGCATGCCATGAGATATGTTTAAGAAAGTATTTATGACATTTGTGATACATTTAAATCATTAAAACGATAAAATAACAGTGATGCCAATGTTTACCTCTCTAAGCACACTTCAAATTGTTAGGAACTTGACTTTGTCATCTTTCAAAGTGCCAGAAGGGGGCAGCAGTGATTAAGAATAATCAAAAAGGACATTTCTAGAACACCTAAATGTTTATTCTCAATTGAGTGTGCATGCTACAGCTTTTGTAAATAAATATAATGCTTGAGATTTTGTTTTATCTATCTAGTACCATAATCCAAACTCAAATAGCTCTCTTCTGATCTAGGGCGATCATGACCCATGCGTCTGTGCCAGAAAACGAGAGAATTGTCCTGGGAATCAGTGACACACTGATCCGTCTGTCTGTAGGCCTGGAGGATGAGGAAGACATTATTGCAGACCTGGAGCAAGCTTTGAATGCTGTTGTAAGTACCATCAGCCCTCTTGCTTTTTATTACAACCCATGTTCCCAAAAAACATTTCTGTTTAAATATTCTTTTGATATCTGAGGTTTTACTGCCTCTGATTTTTATTTTATTTTAAAGTATATTAATGATTAATCAGAGGATTAACATGGATCTTTTTACATCAACAAAACAAGGTTATATCTAATCTCCAATCTGTGTGGGATGTCGAGACCCCACTCTAGTGGGAAATCTCTCCATTATTTACTTATGTCCCTCCGTTTCCAGGTTTATCTGACCATTAGTACAGATAATTGAATTGACAACAAAAAATGGAGATAACCTTTGGGACAAAGGAATGGTTCCCGTTGCTGCTGTGGGGAAGGAAACCTGACACATTTTTTCCGTCCCTAAGGCACGTTTACCTAAAAAAGGGCCACAGAGTTCCAGCCTAGAAAAAAAATAAGATGGGATTTATTTGTCGAAGAGACGGAAAGAGGCACATCTGTCAAATGAAGACAAACGGGGCCCGGCCACGAAGTGGCCATTATCTCTGGAACATTTTGTGTGGAGTAAGCCTGGTCAGGAAGGATCGCAGACCGCGATTGAGTTAGGCATGCGGCAGTTTCACGCTGTGCTCTCCCAAGAGAGCCGCGGCATGGCCCCTCCTCCCGCCAGCCCATGCTACATGCTACGTGCTACATGCTACATGCTATGTGCTACATGCGTCTTGATTGCTCCCGTATCCCTGCTGCTGACTGAGCCGTGTCTCCTCTCTGTGTGCGTTAGCTGCCTGCTGGGGATATTATGTCATCGTTTGCATGTGCTGAGCATATCTCACAGTAGGACTATAGGAGGAAATACATATGCATACACACACTGCAATTTATAGCCTTGTAATTGGTGTGAAAAATCGTTTTTGTCTTGTCCTCCTCACACGCTGTCTATCTTCTTAGGGGAAGTGCTGAAAGGAGATTTCTTCTGTATATGCACTCAATACACTCGGTACCAGTGGAAACAATTTTTACTTTATGCAGCCCATACTTGGCTAAGGGCTTTTTAAAGTTTTTTTTTTTTTTATGTTTTATGTTTTTATGTGTAGTAGTTCAGACTGCAAACGTTTTCATTATTTACGCTCTCCCCTCTTTCTCTCTAACTCCCATTTATTTTACTATCACTCTCTGGGGCCTTGTCTGGTCAAACAGCAAAAAGGCTGTTTCTTATTCATGTTGCTCGTAAGTCACAATAAATTTAGATGACGTTTCATACGCGATAGTTGGACGAAACACCCCTGTGTGTGTGTGTGTGTGTGTGTGTGTGTGTGTGTGTGTGTGTGTGTGTATCGCCACCCTTTCCCTAAAACTGTTGCTGGCCTGGCTCGGTGTCTGCCTGAGTGACTGCCTTTCCCCTGCTGGAGTATCCAGCGTGTGGCTCCTCTCATCAAGATGCACATTATGCCTCTGAAGTGCTTTCCTGACCATCTGCAGCAAATGGAAATGAAAGGGAGACAGATATTTCCTATAATCCTTTGTGGTACCATGGCAAAGCCATATCTGATGGGTGACGTGTTTAATTGGATAGGACGGCAGGTTGGGGTAATCCATTAGAGTTCCAGTCAAGTGCCTTTGTCATGTGGTTACTTTGGAATCCAAGGAGGATTCATTATTTGAACCCTTTTGAAGGTTTTATTTTTATCACTTCGTGTCCTGAATGTTCTATTATTTTTATAGAGCCCTTTTTTATGTTTCTTATTATTTTATTTTTTTATCTTCCTGGGAGACATTAGCTGCTTTTGGCAGTGTGGCGTCAAATATTTTGGCATCAGGCCCTACCTCAATTCTTTTGGCCTCAGCAGCAGTGCAGCAAAAATAATCTGTGAGGTGAATGGGTCACTGTCTGTGACCCATTCACCTCAGGAAAATGTTGGTCTGTGACCCCATGTTTAGAATTACAATTTTCTTTAGCGTAGCCACGGATATTCAAGTAGACAATGTGAGAATTAAATAGTTGTTTTAGTTACTGTCTTCCTGTCAGCTGGAACTAGTCTGACCGTTCTCCTCTGACCTCTCGCATTAACGAGGCGTTTTAACACCAGGAGATCAGCAATTGCTGCGATACTCAAACATGTCTGGCACCAAAAATTATTCAACAGTCAAAGACTCTTAGATCACATTTCTTCCCCATTCTGATTTTTGGTTTTGGTCTGAACAACAACGGAACCTCTTAATGTCTGCGTGCTTCTATGCATTGAATTGCTGCCACATGATTGGCTGACTAGATATTTGCATGAACATAAAACAGGTACAGATGTACCTAATAAAGGGTAGATGGAGGTTATGTTTGATTTTCGTGAAACATAACATAACATGACAGAGGAGGCTGCTATTTTTAGATACGAGCGCGGAACATTGGCATTATGGATAATGACGATAAACTGGACGGAATGAATGAACATTAAGCATCTGCAAAAGAAGACCTCAGATCTGTGGTGAGAGAAGGACTGACGAAATGCCAAGGATTATTGTTTTTCACTCATGGTTACAAAGGGTTTAATTATCACTACACGTTGCTTTATTCACAATAGAATTCTATTTAGTAGACATTTAGTGCAAGTTATGTTCTGTCCTGGTCAATGTCTAACACTGACCCTGTGACCCCTTACCCCTCCCCCTCCCCAATGCCTTTCTTCCTCTGAACAGTCTGTACAGAAGTAGAAGTCCTGGTGGGGAATCGGCTGGCATTGCAACAGGAGGACAATGGTACCAGTGTGGACGGTGGCAGAGAACAATGTATGATGATCAACTCACCCTGAGGGCTCGTGATAACAGCCTGTTCTTTAAATAAGAAAATATACTTCTTGTTTTTATTTTTACACTTTAATGCAGGTTTTACCAAAGGAATATTCATTGCTCCTTTTATTTATCCAATTTTACATTGTTGCTTTGTGTTTGTGTGTGCTTTGCTTTGACGGGGCAGAAACATGCAGACGGTTTTATTAAGACCAACGCTAGAATGTTTTTGATTCATGTGCTCTGCAATTATTCTCAAACACTGCTTGAAAACTGCATTCTGATTTCATGTTGGGAAATGTCCAAACATCATTGAGTTCATCAGAATCTTTCAATATTGTATTGTTTTATTCTTTTGAAATTCAGAATACTCACAAATTTTCATAATCACTCTGATTGCCCTGTCACTTATCATTTTTTTTTGCAACCGACCACTCTTGATCACTATCATATGTGTGACAGACAAATACATTAAAAATCAGTTTGCAGTGCAAGTCTCCACGTCCTGTACTTCTTTTACGCAGCTAGCGTCATTTTGAGTTACGCATCAGTCTCCAGAGCAAGTCACTATGCTGCATGGCAATTTGTTCTCTAGCACTAGGGAGCTCGGTCAGATGGGTCTAGTAATGATTGGTGTAATGATGAACTGATGAAACCATCCGTAACATTTCCACAGGGAGGTTGAGGGTATGCAGTTATTTGTTGACGACCAATTACTAGGCCCCAAAGTAGGGTTCACAGGGATTTTGATTTTTCACGTATAACCATGTCATGGAATTACATCTCTGAGGAGTTTGGGGTGCCACCAGCGAAGAATGCAAGGAATCCTCTGCGAAAGTGCTGTCCTAATAGATTACATTTAAATGTTAAAGGGGACCTATTATGAAAACCTCACTCACTGTTTAGTGTTTTCAGTGCTACATTTGGGTATCTGGAGTGTCTACCAACCCACAAGAGTTGACAATTCAGTCAGTCTAAATATCTCTACCCATGGCTTGACAACGAACGTGAGCCATTGTTATTGCAAGCATTGCGTCAGATAGCTGAATCGAATCGAGGTAAGCACTGCTCTGTTGTTGGCTGCACACATCAGCATGCAACTTTACATCGACCCAGCTTTAGAGGACAGAAGAGCAGAGTGGATTCATTTAGCCATACTAATACTTGACGGGACTTTTCAAGTTCTCTCAGGCCTACATTCAATAGGTGTCATGAGAGCAACTCCTCCGAGTGAGGTAAAATTAGCTGGATTAAAGCTCTCCTCTTCCTGGTTTCTCACATGACCGTTTTGACACCCAGTGTGAGGCTGGCCCAGGAAAATGTCTTCACTCAGTACTATTTTACGGTACGTAAGTAAAAGTCCCTGTGTCGAGCATGGATAAGATGGTGTGACAGTAAACTGACAAGGTGTCACTTGGAGGTCCATTGCTCTCCTGTAGTGCAGTGGATTATTTTATTTATATGTGTGTCAGTCTACACCCATTCATATTTATACATTATCACTGGCTTTTCATTCCTAAAGGTAAACTTCCATAGTTTTCTTACTTTGGTTTTCAAACGACCACAATTTATGAAGCCTTTAATTTCGGACAAATATTGGTTTATTCTATATAGCTTACATTTGGTGCAAAATGATGCATGTAATTAGTGGGGATAATTGGAGGTAGCGTGCATGCTTGACATCCTGGTCAATATTGTACATAATCGTTTAAGCAGGATGGCCTAGTAACTATTGGGATTGCCCACAACAGTCAGTTTGGCCATCCCTGTCTTTTTGCCTGCTTCAGGCCCCTGTGTTCTATCTTCACCTGTTCTTTGTCCCGCCTGTCCAAGACACGCCATGTCTCATTATCCTACACTGTTTTAGGGAATTCTTGTAATGCGATAAGAATTAAGACAATAAACATTTCTTAAAGAGCAGCAGCTCATAAACTGCACAGATGTTGGTATATTGGTATAATAACTGTTGGACTCCCAGCCGGAAGGTCGTAGGTTCGATTCCCGGAGGTGGCCCACCTGTAAGCATCCTTGAGTAAGATGCCTAACCCCTATCTGCTCCATGTAATAGCATCATGTAATTGTAAGTCGCTTTTGATAAAAGCAAAGGCCTTTAGTGATTTATCATGTGTTAATGTATGTTCATATCTATCCATTTAGCTCAACCAAATCAATGTCTAATTGCATGCCATACTCCCAAAGAGTATGATCCGTTAGGCCTATATGATTTTTATTGACAGTTGTTGGGATGAGGAGGGAGAATATGTTTAATAAACAGGACCACATCTCTCCTTGAGTGCTTGCAGACATTTTATGAAAATCTGGAAATAACACAAAATGCTGCTGTAGCTGTACTGGCATCACTGTGTTGCTCACTCCACTCAAAAAGATGGGTTCTTCATACAGTATATATTTTATCTTTTTCAGTATACAGCCATGGAAAAAGCGAAGAGACATCTGCCCATTATTAAAAATATAATATCTACATCCAATTACATTTATATTTTATACATTTATATTTTAATGTTTTGTAAATTATTTAATATTTATATTTATATTATTGTGTTTACAAGAATATGCAGTGGTCTCTTAATTTTTTCCATGGCTATATAGGTGGGAGAGAGGGTGAAAGAGCTTTCCACTAAACATATTACATTCTATGTCCTGACCGGTGACGAAAATACACGTGGTTCTTTTCCTGAAATGTCTCTGATGCTCTCAGGTACTCAGCCTAGCTGCTAATAGGCATGCTGTGTGTCATTGTGTCACAAAGAAGATGTCAATACAGTGAGTTACTTCTGTTACATGCTATGGACTGGAATAATTCCAGGGCAGACTTCCTTGAACAGTTTGTGCATTAAAAAACAGGTTTTTACCATTGTTTTATGTTAAACCTTGTGCTGTGTTATTAATATGAATCCCAATGTTCCTGGCATGACTGCAAACTGACTGCAAATGTCAATGGAAAAACAGCAAAGGCCTTTAGTGTCTGAAGTACGATGGGGACCCAGTTATCTAAAGGAAACATTGCAGCATCTTTATGTGCATATTAAATGCTTGCGTGGGTGTTTCCCACATGTAGGCCTACTGTATAATGTGTGTTGTCTGAACGTAGCTGTGTTAGTGCATTGGGATAGGCTGACTTAACACTGCAGCACAGTGGTAAACCTTGTAGCATTGTACAGTAGCATATTGCATTTATACTGCCTCTATCTTGTATTTATAAAAGGTACACAAAGGAAGGCTAAGTAGAATTCCACCTTCTGGTATTCATCCCACATCTAATGTGCATCAAAGTGTTGACAGAGGTAGTGTGTAATCAACCACTGATGCATTAATCCTGCACCTGTCATGCAAGCAAGATTTCCTGTAGCGTGGAGCCACATGTGAAGTGATTTATTACTTTATTTGCCTCTACCAGGCATTAGTTCTGTAGACCTTGCTAGCCATTGTGTAAACCCCCATTTTTCAAATGTGACATATCTTTTTCATGACAGTAAAGTTGACAGTAGAGCCAGATAGGGACTATAAGATAAAAACATCTGCACCGTCCAATTTAACCTGTTTATCCCGTGAGCTATATTTAATATTACAGGTCTGAATTTGAGGTTTGAATTTTCTTTCTAAAAATAGAGCAGCTTAAAGGTTATATTCTTACTATTTTGTTTTACAAGGCAGGGATGCCATTTTACCAAATGGAGATGAGCAAGGAAAAATAAAACACAGTTTAGAGACTGTACATCTTCCAGCACATCTTGTTCAACATTGGCCACTTAAAGAAATCAAACTGAGCCGAAGCCAAAGTCATCAGAGTCTAGCAAATAGCTCAAAGCGATATTGAAATTTCGATAAATCCTCTTTCTACTGTATACGCGTGTGTGTTTGGAAAGCAGCAGAACAACCCTAAAGAAAGTGTAACATTTCCAGAAGTCTGAAGGTGTTACATAAAGTTGTGAACAAGTCAAAAGCCAAACAGAAAGTAGTGATGTTGGAAACTGAGTTGAGCTGTTTAGCAATGAGTCAGCAATGTGTGTTGCATCAGCTGGACCACCAGCACGTTAGTGTTATAGGAGTCTTTACTCACACAGACGGAACCGTTATAGTGGTGAATATGTTGTCTCAGGCTGACCTGCTTGATGACATTGCGAAAATATGTTACTGATTGCTGTTTCCTAATGAAATGACGAATACATCCAATGAAAGACCTCTGGGACTTTTGGGTTTTATTCTAAAACAGATCCCAGTCCAGTTAAAGTTCATGCACAGATGCAGTCACTGTCTGATCCAAAAACTAGGTGTATTTCCATCACACATTGGATGTTTGTACATCCATCAACTCAATATTCCTGGTTGCAGCAGAAACAAATACATTGCAGATACCAAGTCTGTTCAGGGGTTGTTTGGTTTTTTGGTTTTTGACAGAAAATAAATTTTTGATCCCTGATAAGCAGAGGCACAAAGTATAGATTGTCAACTTGACAAGCAGTTTCTGAAAACAAATACCATAAGTAATGAACTCACATGATTGCTTAATTTGGCCATGCTTTCCCCAGATTAATGAACATGAAACCGATTTGCCTGATTTGCATCAATCAGAATAAAAAAAGCAAAGCAAAGTGTTTCAAGAGTATTTAATTGTGGGATCATTATTTTGGTAGGCGTTTATTTTCTAAAATAAGCTATGTCCTCCGGGACTATTGCTTTCAGTTTTTAATTGGACGTGATAGTTACTAATTTAATGGAAGTTTCTCTTTAGAATATGTGTGGTAGAGGAATGAAAGTCAGGTAATCAAATCTTATCAAGGTCTTTGTGATGGGCAGCTCTCAATATTAACACAATGGGGCATGTTTAATTGATATATTGTAATATATTATATAACCTCTAGATGGTCTGTGCCAAACAGAAATATTTATTGCTTGTTATTTCTTAACAGAGGATACTTTTCAATGAGGTAAGACACATCTCTAATGCTGAACATGGATTTTTCACAGTATTTCACACATCGGTTTACAATTCCATTAAGTGTGCTGTTTATTTTCCTGTCCCAGAAGGCCTTTTTACAATCCTACCAGAATGACCAGTGTGTTATGGGCCAGTGGCGCCATATTCCTATGATTTATTTCAGTGTAAAAGGAGATATTAAATTGTGTATTTCTCTTAATGCTTTACGGCCCTGTTAAGGGTACAGACTTCTTTTGTTGTGCATATATTACACAAACCAAGTGCCACAAGCCAAACAAAATGGCAGATTGCTGTCTAATTACCATAGTGGTAAGCCTAATTCATGTGTTTCTTTAGGCACATTTAGCCTCATTTTGATTGGTTTGGCCAATCCCAGGTGAGGTGATTCAATGCTTTTAGAGACTCAGAGAAGGTTTATTAGTTCAGCTGTGTTTCATTATGCACGCAACATAAGCACAGGCTCCCTGAGACTCACCTAGTCATACATATTTAATGCATTTGGATCTAATGAATTCTTTAGTATAAAGCATTCGCAATCACACACACACACACACACACACACACACACACACACACACACACACACACACACACACACACACACACACA
>JAOEHI010054207.1:0-14272 GCA_025447815.1 Percopsis transmontana | reverse complement strand
TCCTCCGCCGAACCCCTAAGACTGACTCACCGAACCCCTGGGGTTCGATCAAACCCAGGTTAAGAACCACTGTTCTATATGAAGTTTCATGACATTCATTTGGCCAACAGTATGTGCCAACCTGGAAGCCCTTTTGTATAGATGCAACATGCTGTGGCTGTCTTGGTTTACAGATAAACATGGTTGAATGTGTTGCACCATGTCATACGAAGTTTTGTTACCTGGATGGTTATTAAACAATCAGTTATACAAAAAAAAAAAAGAGATTGTTCTAAACTTGTCATCACAGTGTTGTGAATAATATCGAAACTCCTCTTTAGGAATTACTAGGAATGCTTCTGAATTAAATTTTAAGCAATTAAATTGTGAAAGTGAAAAACTAGGAAACTATTCATTATAACAATGTTTAATGTAGACCTTGGTGAACGAGTCTGTGCTTTCTTGTAATTTATGTAAATAAAATGTTTTTTTAAACATAAACTACCAGTCTTTCTGATTATACTAAAGTACCAACATTCTGAGGTAGCTGGTCAAATGAATTAGGAGATAGCACTATTGAGAATTTGCATCTAACCGTGCTAGAGCTTATTATCTAGCAGTAGGCCTACTACAACAGGAATAATAGTTGACAATCGTTGCAGTTTTAAATGGTTGAGATGTTTGTACTCTTAAATCTCCATGTTCCCTCCATGGCAAAAAAGTTTCAAAACTCACTATTTCAGCGGAAGAGTAGTTTTGCCATAATCGTTATTTTTGTGTTACAGAATATCAGTTATTAGTTAATGTGCCCGTATTTTACAAGTAATTTTCCAATTGTATGTTAATGTCTACATTATAGACTATATTTCTGTCTGTAATACAAATATGTTCTCACCTGTTCTCATACATGTGCAGCTAATTACAGAAAAGCAAAGTAAGTCTGTGAACAGCCAAGTTAAAACTGATATAGCTTCTATTAGGTTCTGACAACCGTTTTAGACCCACGGTTCTCACTCATAAATTGTCTATTAAAAAACCCAGCCTGCACATCTAATAATAGTGATAATTGCCATGCACTAACTGCGAAAAAAATCTATCTATCCATCTATCTAGTAACCCCCAATGACAGATATTAAGAGAACCCCCACGATATAAAAAACACCTGGAAGACAATCACTGTACAACAAAGCACAAGAACTTGTTAAATGTCTTTAACATACAAAAAGAACTGTAAACACATTACACCAGTCACAATTGTGCATTACTGGATTCTTCTTGTTGAGGACCTTGTCTTTTAAGAGGAATGATGTAGAGTCCGTTCTTGGCCTCCTTCTGACTCCACCAGCGGCCAAGCCTTGCAGAGCCACAGAGAAACCAGAGTTGGAAAGAGGAAGAGGAGGAGAAGACGTGTCTTACATAAAACTGATTTAAACTAAGAAAAATCGGAACTGAAACTGACACCAGGCTATTCTGTTCATCCTCTCAATATGCTCAAAGCAAAATCAGTTAAGATTTACTGCATCCATGCCTCCACAAGCCTATAGCAAAACTAAGGCAAATGCGCTCATGCAGGCAGGAATTCTCTGAATGTCCATGTTCTATGCTATCATAGAGAAATTACATATCACATATCACAAATTTGAATTGACAATTAGCAGATCAGCAGTGCCACCTAGTGGTGTAATACGTTACGTTATTAGTTGACATTTGCAACCGACCATCTCAACGCTCACATTGCTCCATTTACCTGTGCTCTTGTCCCACTCCAGCCACCAGAAACTTGCCAGAGCTTGAAAACTTCAGGCTATTAACAAACCCGGCCTGGGTGAACGAGAGATAAGAGACAAAACCGTTTTAAGCAGATAGTGAGAGTCACTCTGGAAACCCACTAAACTCTTAAAAAAAAAAAAAAAATCACAATTAAAATAGATAATTATGCAAATTATTATTAAATGAGGCCTGCATAAGAATGGCTCCCAGAATAGAAATTTCTCAACAATGTTTAATAGCAGGCCTATATAAATACAGTGAAGTCACCTGGGAGAGGATTATGAAATATGAACCCAATTCAGTCTGCGTGGTTTAAGAAATTAGAAGCAGTTGTGAACATACCACTGGCACGCTGAAGAGAGGCTCCAGTGAACGGAAGCCCTGACCACACTTCCACAGCTGGATCTTGGAGTTGTGGGAGCCTGCAGAGATTACACCATTGTTCACACACCATAGACATTGTGCTGTCTATGGAGGTTAAAGTTCACAATTTACATCCAGCTTTGATCACTTCTGTTTACAGAACAATGTATTGAGAATGTCCATTACAAGATATGGTGTTGACAAGTCTACATTAGACATTATGTGAAACATAAAAGGCACCCTTGATTCTTATGCATGTACATGCATAGTGCTCAACCAATTGCACTGTCAGTTATTGCATCATCTTAAACTTACTGACTCTTTTACAGTTTTGTGTTACCCCATTTACATCTCACAAATTAGTGCATTGGTTTTGCTACTTATAGGATTAACATACTATTAACTTTGTAATAGGGGTTAAACATGTTTAGTTTTCAGAACATCGCTATGAATTTAATAACATTTGTTTAAAAACAACGACAAAGAAGTGAGAGCAAACATATTGTGTAGAAATAGTTTGATTGGCGAGCCAAATGTATAAAAACAAGTTGTCTACACAATGTAATTTAAGATCCCCCTGTATAGGAGTAGACACCTCATTTAGCACATGGCTAAACACGTACCATAACTTCTTTTTTTTACGTTACAAATGGCATCACCCTAACATCTTGTTATTAGTCATATCTCCATCTGTCCACCTAAATGTGGCTCACTCCCACTCCCCATCTCAAGCCACAAGTTTGCCTCTTTCAAAATTGTAGAGAGGGCGGAGCCAAGTATTTCCAATCGGTTTCCTGTCCCTTTAACATGCTATGATGCATGCATGTGAATTATGACTCTCAGCCAAAGGCACCTGAGGCGACTGTATCCGAGTTGTGAAGCGCTGCCACCGACGAGACCCAATGAGGCTGCTCCAACCCTGCTTCGCCATAGCAACCATGGGCCTGTTTGACAGTGCACAGTGGCTTTTTCTTGTTAACACCCCAAACGGACACAGAGCTGTGGTACACACAAAATGTGGAAAGGGTACCACAGAGGCAGAGGGAAACAAGATTTACAAATTTAAAATTTCAGGGCTGTGTCCAATGCAACTAATACTGAAATGTAAGTGAGGAAATCTCCCAGCATGTCTTACCCATCATCAGCTCCTGTTATCATATGCTCCTCATTGATGAGTTGAATACAGTCAATTGAACCACTGAAAGCAAATTAGGTTTGAATGTTACTAAATCATTGTGCCTGTATTTGGTGTTAAATGTATTGGCCCCTAGAGGTCACACAAGTCTAGGGCTTGTGCGTGTGAGTGAATGTGTGCTTGTACCTCATGATTGAATTGTGTGAATTCAATCATCCAAACACAAACTTCTGCTAACCATGAGATTTCATGGTGATTGGAGACAAAACACTAATTCACGTAATACATGTTTACACTACATATGGAAATACCATGTCCAAATTGGGAGGTTTTGAAATAATACACACCATCCCTTTAACACACCAACAATTTATAAAAAAAAATAAAAATAAAAATAAAAATAAAAAAAAAGCATTTGGTTGCATTCTTGTACCAAGATTTTTACGTTTTATAACATCCCACGTGACTAAATAGCTCTGTTCCAGGAAGAAGCTTTGCTCATAAATATGTGAGATCTAACAGCGACACCAACAACAGAGGCAACAAACAAAAGAGGCAGACACTTACCCATAACCGTGGAAGACCAGCTGAGACGCCTCGGTTATCTTCCACACCCTAACAGTGTGGTCCCGCCCTCCTGCGGTCACGCAGCGCTCCCGGCTCAGGCTGTCCAGTCCAGTGATCGCATCCTGGTGCCCAAAGCTAGAGAGATTCCCAGACACCATAACATAAACAGCCACCAATGCTAAACAAAAGTTAAGATCCACTCACAATCAAGTATACCGTCACTCACAGAGTTTCCACATAGGAGTTCTCGTCCACGTTCCACACCTTGACTGAGCGATCGTGAGAAGAGCTGTACAGGTCGTGACTTCCCTTCCTAAAAGAAAGGCCCTGAAATGGAAAAACGCACATTTTCGTATGGGAGTTCCTCCTGGTTGATAATC
Organism: Percopsis transmontana; assembly: GCA_025447815.1. Taxonomy (NCBI): domain Eukaryota; kingdom Metazoa; phylum Chordata; class Actinopteri; order Percopsiformes; family Percopsidae; genus Percopsis; species Percopsis transmontana. The sequence continues at coordinate 10,078 of JAOEHI010054207.1, read as the reverse complement.
AGGTCCAGTTTGTCTGACGATTAGACCTCTACTCAGGACTATATGCTTGTGTACAAGCCCACTTGATTGACATCTCCCTGACTTTCCAATGTCCGTTTTGTTGTACATCTTGGAGTGGGACAACTGACACCTTCTATATTATTGGTTCTTTGGAATACATGCAGTTTACTGCCATCAGCAAAATTACAGTATGGGCCTCTGAAACTGCTTGAGATTGTGATTATTTTACAATTAAATAATTTAGCAGATACTTTTATATAAAGTAAATAACAGTGAATATAAAAGTATTAAGGAAGGTAGGTAGGGGTTAGGCATCTAGCTCAAGGATTACAATTAGGTCATTTAGCAGACACTTTTATCAAACGCGACTTACAATTACATGCTGCTATTACAAGGAGCAGATAGGGGTTAGGCATCTTACTCAAGGATACTTACAAGCAGACCGGGCCTGTCGGGCAACTCTAACAGCTAGCCTATGCTGATAAAAGGGTTACAAATAAACTTCACCAATCACCTAAACTTTACGGCTGCCTGGCCCATGATTCAAATACAAGTACATTGAGCAAAGCATGATTAGAGAACTTACCGACACAGGGCCTCTGTGTCCTGTGAATTTGTATAAGCGCGCACATGTAGCTGCTTCCCAAATCATGATCAATTTATTCATGTCCCCAGTAGCCTAGAAAGGTTTTAAGAAAGTTGAATAGAAAAAAAATATTTAACAGCTCCAGTGGTTTAATTATGTATATTTTAACATGTGCATTAGAGGAGAAATACAACATAAAACATCACGATGTGGCTGGTTACTCACCAGGTATTTGCAATCGGATGATATGGCCATACAAAGGACAAGAGCAGTGTGCCCTATGTGTCGATCCTCTGTGCCTTTCCTTCCTCCAGCTATTGTGTGTAGTTTCTTACCAGTCTCAACATTCCCTGTGAATATAAGAGAAGTACATAGTTGTACTGGCATGGCTAAAAGTAAGTGAACAAAAGGCTCGTATAGGCTTGAAGCCTCTGTAGACCCATATGGATGTCTAGCATTTCTGAGTATACTAACATTTAATAATGGAGCAGTCTTTAGCAGCAGAGAAGATGCACTTCTCATCTGGGGTAATGACCAGACAGGTAACTGATAGTTTATGTCCTCTCAGCAAGCGGATCTCAGAAGCATCTGGTGGAAGGACCTAGAAAGCAAAACAAACAAATAAAATGCATTTCAGGTTCTTTCCAGACGATTTGGTTAGCTTTTGACAGAAAAGAGATTGATTATTATTAGATAAACTTACATCTTTGGCAATGAGTCGCTGAAGCCTTCCTTTCTGTTCAAGCTGAGGGAATTAAGCATAGCGTTTTGACCTATATATATATATATATATATATATATATATATATATACACACACACATATACACACACACAGAGGGTTTTTCCTGCATAGAGAATAACGAGGCGGCTGCCTCCGTCAAATTTCATGCCGCCTTCAGCTCTTAACACAACTCTGGTGGGCGTCTTCATTTCTAAGTGTTGCTCGGTGGATTTTTGTCATTTGTAACTGCAGTTGTATATACTAATGTATGATGGTAGACATAGTGTGTTACACCATCGGCAACACACTTGGGTGACACTGGTTTCCTGGCAACAAAATTGTATACTAGAGCACACCATTTTTTTTTTGTTTTGTGAGCACAAAGTTAAGCCTCTTAATTTTGCTCTCAAAGTGCACCAGATTGATTCATTTAACTTTAAAATGTACAAAAATTTTAAATTTACAGGGGACTATGTTCCCGACCCCCCTAGAGGGTCCGAGGTACACCCACCTCTGCCTCATTTTGAGCCAGGAAAAATATGACTAAAGACCAAAAAATAACATACAACTTCATCTTGAAGCCTTCCATCAATCAATTCAGTCTCAAAGGATTCTTCTTCTGCTTTATTTTCTTCTATAAAAAAAAAACAAACACAAAAGCCATCATAATGCATTTAAAAAAAAAAACTCAATGCACTTTAGTTTACAGGCTTAACACAATTAAGAAGTCTACCTTTAACTTGCACTGCAACATCAGATGCAATACAATACATTACCATCTTGACTATCATATGTACCTTCTTCTCTTAGTTGATCAAGGTAATCTTTTGCTAATCTGAGCTTTTTTTCCTGTGGCGTTTCTTCATATGCATCCTCCTCATTGGTCTGTTTTCTCTCATTCACAGCAGAGCTGTAAGGTAAATAAAAAAGCAACTTAGATTAAGCAAGAACAAACAAATAACCTTGCTAGTAAAAATGGGGAGACGCCCTGAAAGTTGAAATCTTTTTGTAGCAGAGAAGTGCTGACCGATTATTATCGACATACAATGTTATTGCAATGATACACACTCTCCTACTGGAACACAGTAGTATATGTAAACTGTAGTAGAATACAAAATATGAGTTCTACTGGTTTGTTAAAGCCTTTACATGAATATTGGTATAACAAAGATAAGATATCTATACTGACAACCCGTCTGTGATAAAGAACAGAAGTACAGAATTGCATTATTTGCAGTTTACCTTTCTGTCTCGGAGTCACTGGAAATCTCCTCGTTGAAGTTCGATTTGGGTTTCTGTGCTCGGTCTTTTTTTGGATTTCCTGAGGTTCCATCGATCTACAACCGGATAAAGCAAAATATTGCTGTTATGTACGTTTGACCTAAAATAAGATTGGAACATGTAATACTAGTGAGTGAGTAAATGTAACTTAGACACAAAAAATGGATAATACAAGCTAATCAAATGAGATATAGTTTGTGAATCATGTAGAACTACAGCTGTTACAAATATGGTGCCTTACACTCGTGCTCGTTTACCTTTCGTTTTGAAACTGTCGACTTATTTCCTTTTTTAGAAAGGGGTGGATTATCTTTTTTCTTAATGAAGAAGGACGATGACATGATGAGATATATTAAGCAGCGTTTAAAAGTATATACTATTTGAGAAAGCGTGGATCCTCGATTTTCAGGGGAAAGTCAACATTGTACCCACATGGGTTCTCCTCAACTAAACTATGAAGGTAAAAGGCATGCCTACTGTTGAAATATAGATGCTGATTGGATTATGCTAACGTAAGGCTTCTAATGTCCCGCCTTCTAATGAAAACTAGTCCTTTCAGTGGACGAGGGATGGAACACCAATAAAACAAAATGTTGATTGGCTAGATAGAGATGTTAAGTTGAACAGGAAACGTGTACAGTAAAGAAATACTTCCCCAGAATATAACGGGTCCACGTATTTGTTCCGCACATAATTGGAAAAATAAATGAAAAATACATTAGGCAACTAGATTATATTTATTTTCGCAAATATACACATTGTAACAGAAATACATGAATGATATTTCCTAAACATTCAATGCAGTATGTTTGAGCTCATTTCAATACCCGAAATTATACCAGGACCGTGGTACTACGTAGTACGGTACTGTACTGCAGTACTAGTACTTCCTCTACTACGGTGCACAGTATTCCCATTTACTGTGCGTCTTTGTCCTCAACACGTTTCGTTACATACCCTTTCGCAAACGAACTTAACTGCGAGGTGAGGACGGATATTAGAAACTAACTAATTCGATCAATAGATAACATTTGACTTATAAGAGCAAAGTGTCTAATGTTCAATGGTGTCGGCTCAATGCAAGCTTATAGGTCTAGAAAGAGAGTGACTGAGGTAGGCGGTGAAGAAGCAAGTAACTTTTGAAGTAAATGGTCGTGTTTAAAACTATAAACGAAAAAGTTTAGAAGTTCGATTTTTAACACATCGATAAAGTAACGACCGTTGTATTTAATAACCCCAGATCTTTAAACCCATGCCACCGAAGAGAGAGGCTGCGATATCCCCAACACAACCACCAGTGAAAATGATCAAGATTGGATCATCTGAGCCACAGGATATGGGATGCGATCCTGTGGATAACAGTTACAGACTCTCTGAAAGCTGCAGCTATTCACCTTTTCCCAATCACGAGGTGACATAGTATATTTAAATAACCCATCTAACATTCTTTTTTTAAATATTTTTTTTAATTGTCTTGGTTTACTAAAATTCTAACATCTTCAACTCTTTACACGGGCAGACTGAACCTATTGGCCTTGAGGAGGAAAATGATGACAGTCCTGGCATAAGGACAGACACAATAAGTCTTCTCATGAAAATAGAACAACTGCAAGCACAGCTCAAATATGAACGCAGATGTAGAATTTTGGCTGAAAGAGAACTAAGAGAACTCAAAGGTAAGTAGAAAATTGTTGTTGGTGCTCCCCTAAAAAGCTCATAGGCATCTTCTTTACAGCAAACTGCATAGTAGTCTTTTAAACATAAACCGTGAACTTGGGCAAAATTTGGGTTTTTGGGGGGCACTATAACGCAATAAAGTGTATCATGCATATGTCTATAACTTTTCATATATTTAAGGAATTTATTAAGATTAGTCTTTTTTTAAAGTGATCTGCATCTAGTTGTCATATGATTGATTGCAGAGATGAACACCCTCATGATGCAGATGAGGCACACAGCACATGAACTGCGAGTGACACTGGAACATGTCCAACAAGGAACAGACTTGCCGCAGGGCAGTGTGGATGAAAACATCTCTTTTATCCCCAATCCTGAGGATGATATGAGAATATCCCAGCATGATCCTGAGGTCAGGGCCGACATGTACAGACAACAGCACAGACTTGCTATAAAATAAAAGTAAACTAGTTTCAGATTAGTATTCTTATTCAACTACTTTTCAAAACATTGCAAACCACTTACATTTTCTGATTTTCTTACAGGAGGATAACAACTATGTATATCTCTCAGAGGGTTTAAGACTCCCAAGGAATCTTTATGAGCGCATCTCAGAGATCACAGACTACAAAAAATATACTTCCGCCCTACTGATGATGCTTTTTGACCGTCAAACCCTGGCAACGCACTCTCTCCAAGGTCGGCGGACCAATGTTACTACTGAAGATAGCCAAAAACCACAGCTTCCACCAGAAATTCTTAACGGTATTATAGGTATAACAGACATTATTCTAATCATTGAATGTTAAACACATTTTGGCCATTTTTTTTTTTATATTATGTGAGTAAAATGATTGATATGCTTCTTACTTTTTTCTAGATCATGTTGGTGTCAAGTTTGGTGTGGATAGCAGCCAAATAAAAACTGCGATCCGGACAAAACTGAATAATGAAGACAAATTATTAAAGAAGAGACTAGGTTTGGGTAAACCAGATAACAAGATGGTTGTTGATCAAAATCTCCTGGCTGAGATTAAAGCTCAACCAGTGGATTTTGAGATTTCATCCGAGCAACCGCTGTAATGGGACATAATTGATGTTGATTTGGAAGTTTTTGTTCTTCTGGTCAGCAGAATTATCTGGCAGATACAGTAGATAGCGTTGTTTAGCAGCCTAGTAGCCTTTTTATGACTTTACAATATTTGGTATTGAATATAGTTCTTTATTTATTATAGAATTAGTTATAGTTCTTAATTTTGGATTCACCTTTTGTTACCTATGTTTTACTGTAATTTTCAGATGACAGTATGCCTTCTAAATGGACAGAAATTCACTGTGTAAGTGAGAAAATAGCTTAATTTTCTCAGCTAATGAAAAGTTCTTAAAGGTGCTTTGTAATTAGAAATTCTTTGACACAAGAAGTATATCTATTGTCACTTTGTCTTATATATTAAGTCACTGATCTAGCAGCTTATGTGAATAGAGGCAAGGTATTGAAAATGTCTTTTAATCGCAAGATATGCAGTCTATCGTATTCACAACCAATTGTGCATGGCTATTCCAAATGTTGTATTTCTGGAATAGTTTTGAGGCAGTGCAAAGTATGCTTTGAAGTGGTAATTACCTTTAGATAAATACTTTTTAGAGTTCAACCATTTTTGTCAACTCTGTACTCTGTGCTACTGCCTTAAAAGTAAATAAAATCGTACATGTTGTATTTATCAATAGTTATTCGAAAGAAGTTTCATTGTTCTTTTAGATTTCCCAGCAACCAATAGATGTCAGTATTTCCTGGAGTAGTCATGACATACATACTGACATACTGTTTTTTTCAGTAATTGTAAGTTTATGTCCAACACAAACTTCCCCTTGGGAAAGTAAATTAATTTTGAATTGCATGAGAATCACCACTAAGGCAAAAATATATGACTTTCACAATAATGTAGAAACTTACTAAGCCTTTTAGCTCTGATTTTCTTATAGACCCTAGGAGAGGGAGGAGGAATACATAGGGATGGGTTGTCTAGGAGGAGGTGTAGTGTACAATGTGTGACAGTCACTGGCACATACTGACATAAAAGAGTGTATGGGTGGTAGAATGACAGTGGTCGTGTCTTCATCTTCCTCTGCGAATGATGTGTTTTCAACAATGGATCATTGCTGGCTCCTCCCACCAGCTGTTCTGTCTCAGTGGTCTTAGAACATCACCCATCTCTACTGATACCATCCTTACATCGGGTCCTATCAAATTTGATCTATCTGTTCATCACAGTGCTATAGAATACTTCTGGATATGACAGTATAAGCTACAGCTGGGACCTACACTGGGAAATGGTAACACATGAATATTCATTTAATGTTTTGAGTTATTCTAGTGGAAAACAGTTTGCTTGATTGGAGTGTTCAACCTTTCAAGACTTTGAAGACTTTGGTAAGTTTTTTTTATATTCATTATTTATCAATGATAATGACTCAGAGTTGAAAGATAAAGCGTCATTAAGATAGATAGTGCAATGTTGGCAAGGGATAGCATCAAACGTACAAAATAATTAATGAAAATGATAATACATTTGTGATATAAGTAGAAATACAAACTAGCATATTGAGTTTTATGTATTAAATATTAGACTGAGAAGTGTTACATGTAGGTTTGCCAAATTATAATAAAATTAGGCCTACAAAATTAAACTATGTGTTTGGGAGATAGTGAGAGATGTTACAAACCACACATACTGTATGTATGATGTAGTATATTGTATTAAATAAAAAATTTGTATATTTTTAATGTATATTACAATAACTCAAGAAAACTTTGGTTTGTCAAAAAACAGACTTTATAGAGCATGACCACAGCCAAGGATCTGCCTTGCATGGACATTGAAACAGATAGTATTCAAGTAAATTACATGCAGTAAAATTGGCTGCCCAGTTTCATGGAACATGGAACATGATGAAAAGTCTTACATCATGTGCAGAAAATATACATGTGCTGTACCAGTCGTTCCTGGGGATAAATCTTATTGGAACATAATGCCAATAGCTCTCCGCTATAGAGCAGATTACAGAGGGGGGAAACATTAGGCGACTACATGTATTTAGGAGACAGCATCCGCCTAACATAAACCTTTGAGCCAAAGTTCAATCCATTCACGTGGCATAGGCTTGCATTGTATAGTTACCGTTTTGTTATTAAAGGGACCACCCTTCAATAATAATTTGTGTCCCTTGTGGTTGTAACCTGTGTTACAACAACAGTGTCGTTTTGGTTTTGAAACCAAGGAGCATATGCCCCTCCCACACCTGAGTGCTGAGTGGCTTACACTCATCTCTACTTACACTGCACTCACAGGCTCACAACCCTTCTCTACCTCCTATAACCACTCACACATTTGTTGGAAACAGTGAACTAGGACAGACATTAGGTGTTTTGGGGATGCTTTTAAGGAAAATGTGCTTTCTATTAAAATATATTGTAATTACTTCCTGTTTTTCGATTAATGCAAGCACACACCAGAGAAAAGGTGATATTCACTTTGTTTGTTTGTTGTCTTTAATTCATGCTGTGAAAATGACCAGACCTCTCCTGCGGGTTTGGAGGGTTTGTCTTTGATGGTGTTACACAGGGTGACACTGAATACATACTAATCAATGCAGCCAGCTCTATGCAGCTGGCCTAAAACAAGAACTCTCATTATCATTCATTTTAAAAGGAAGGGGACAGGCGGAGGTGAGTTAGGGTGTCCGCCATTAAATATTCTTATTGATCATGTCCTTCCCTCACCATTTTAAATATTCCCATAAATGTTATTGATTCACTTCTCCTTACATTTAAAGCAGATTTCACATGGCAGGTTTCAGTACTAAATGTTCTATAAGGTTATACAGTATAATGCTAAAGCGCACTGTAAGTATGTATATATTCTAGAACACTCTTAATGCTTAAAGGTATACACTTAAAGGATTTACAGTATTTATTTAAGCGTTGAAGTTTAGTCTGGCGTGTGTAAAATGGCACTTCCAGAGATTTTTTAATCATCAAACAAGAAAGGGCGTAATATATGAAGCACTACACAACATGTTAGCCTTCCTCAGAACCATCTTTCTATATTTGCGGAAAACACCATTGAATGTTAATTTTTAATTTCTTCCATAATGTTTTACATATCTGTTTCCCTCCAAAAGGAGTAAAGAGTATGTCATGTGACCAGCAGATGTTTCTTCTGTCTCATCGCTGAAAGATGGAGGAACCTGGAATACCGATGCTTACTTTCAACCTCCTGTTGTAAATAATGGAGTTCAATGCCAGCACTAGCCTGTGGGCTCAGAGGCCCTCGGTACCCAGTAGACAGCTTGGCACCCTCCCCAACGCCCAGACACGCTTCAAGGACTGGTCGGGGATCTTTTTCATGGTGACCCTGAACGTTCTTGCTCTTCTGGCTAACACTGCTGTTCTAGTAGTGGTCATCAAAGCGCCTCATCTCAGGAAATTCACCTTCGTGTGCCACCTGTGCGCAGTAGACCTGCTGTGTGCCATATTACTCATGCCCCTGGGAATTGTGTCCAGCTCCCCATACTTTGCCACGGTGGTGTTCACAGTGTTGGAATGCCAGGTCTACGTCTTCCTCAATGTGTTACTCATAGCGGCCTCCATCTTCACCATCACGGTGATCAGTGTGGAGCGTTACTACTACATCATCCACCCCATGCGCTATGAAGTCAAGATGACCTTGAAGCTGACCGCAGCGGTTGTGATGTTGGTCTGGGTGGCGTCCGCGGTGCTGGGGCTTTCTACTGTGTTTGGATGGCCCTCCTATGGGACCCTGAGCTCCGTAAGTGCCGCACACTGTTCGCTGCACTGGAGCCACAGTGGGCACAGGAGGGCCTTCTCTGTGTTCTTCAGTCTGGCATGTTTCTGCCTACCTGCAGTCGTTATTTTTGCAGTCTATTGTAATGTGTACAAGGTGGCCCGCGTGGCTGCTCGACCGCACGGACCCCTGCCCTCGTGGACGGCCAGCCAGGCAAAGCAACGCTCAGACTCCATCAACAGCCAGACGACCATCATCACCACACGCAACGCCCCTCGTCGGTTGGCCCGGGACCGCCCTTTCGGTGGTGGGAAAGCTGCTCTTACGCTGGTGGTTATTGTCGGGCAGTTCCTGATCTGCTGGTTGCCTTATTTTGCATTCCACCTCCATCTCACCCTAGACACTTCACCTAAGGTCCCTGATGACCTTGAAGAGGCGGTCACCTGGTTGGCGTATTCCTCCTTTGCTATGAATCCATTCTTCTACGGACTTCTGAACCGACAGATCAGGGAGGAGCTTTGTAAGTTGAGGCGGTGCTACTCTGCCAGGCCGGTGGAGCTGGCAGTCTCCAGCCACGAGGGCTCCGGTCACGAAAACTTTCTGCAATTCCTCCACAGGACAAGCTGTACAGTGGAGACCCATGGAAGCTTTGCGACTTCCAGCCCTCGAAACACTCTGGACCACACCGGGCAGCATGGGTTCAGGATACCGGGGCAGATCCCAGAGGAGTTTAGTTAGACTGTACCTCATTATTGTGCTACAGATGCAGATATAGCGAGACTATAGCAACAACATAAACAGATTTTTTGTTTTTTTGTTTTTGGTTGTTTTACATTTTAAAATAATTTTTTTAATTTTATGTAATGGAAACATTAGTATCAAGAAAAACACACCCTTAAAATGCTTTTGATAGGGCTAGGGTCACCAGGGCAATGTTGGTTTACTGTGTGAGTACTGTATAATAAACAGATAGTCATTATACTGACAATATATACTGTATATATAT
>JAOEHI010054206.1:0-13035 GCA_025447815.1 Percopsis transmontana | reverse complement strand
GGGGGGCTGGGCGGGGGGGGGGCCCCCGGCGCGGGGGGGGCGGGGGCCGGGCCCCCCCCCCCCCCCCCCACTCCCAGAATTGGAATCCCAATTCACCGCGATTTTCTTACGTGCGCACGCTTTCACGCGCGCGCACACGTTCCAGTGGACCCACGGCGCCTCCAAGTGGACACGGTCGGCCACTGGGTTGCGCGTTAAGGAGGTGGGATCACAGCTTGTGTCGGGGCTGGACGGCACTGGAGAGCAAGCGGACAGCTCTTCTGCGGGAAAGCACGCGCGCACCCAGGACTTTATTTCAATTTTCTCCTCCGTTTCTACCTTTTATTTTCTTCTATTGCCCTCTACGGAGATGTGGGATTGATCCACGGAGGATTCTATTAGCATTTGTGAAACACCTGAAGCTGCTCGAAAGAGTTCGGGTAAGTTGGGCTTTTGCGCAAGTCGCATTATTGGCTTTAATAGTCTACTCAATGAGCCCGATTTATCAGTAGTGTTTTTCTCTGGGCACGTTTACGCACGTTGTTTACCGTTTGCAGAAAAGTGAAGCGTTAAAATAACTTCTTACTATTCTTACATACACAGTTTTAATAGTAATGGTTGATGGAAAAGAGCTCCGCAGTCTACGCTGGTTTATTGGTTGGTAGATCTGTCCGCTAGAGGGAGACACAGTTACGGCGTGTAGGTAGGCAAGATATTGTATGTCAGTTAGTAAGTCTGTTTCAGGTGTCTACTACCTAAGACGGCGTTCTGCTAGTTCTTTTGTGTCCTTTAAGAGTAAGAATATGAAGTATTACTTGTTGATATATATAATATTAATAAAAGAAAGGACAGTTACAGGCTTTGGGTGAATGAAAGGCAGCCTGTCACTACATGGCATAGGCCTTGTAAAAAGTTTAACCTTGCATGTGGTTAACAACAAACGTTCAAAAGTTCAGCCATCTGCAGGTTAATTTTGCATGCGCTACTCTATTTTATGTCCCAAAGTAGGCTACTACACACAGATTGTTTATCTGTGAGATCATGTTTACAGTAACAACCTGCTTATAAGCTCCATTGGTTCATCTGTTCATTTGAATCTTCAGACCTAGATTTACACAATATACAATATATATTAATTGTAGGCTTTGTAATTATATTCTTTAATTCTCATAGGTCTGAGAAATGCACTGCCTTGAGTTTTTGTTGAGATTATTGTTGAGAGAATTATTTCTTTTTCATCACCATCATTCAGTTACATAAACACAATAGAGTTGCCATGTCCAATTTGTTCTTAAACATATTACATTACCTAATGGCAGCTATGTTTGTTCCCCTGGAAAAGATGGACTGTGGAAATAATAATTTACTCAAATTTATAACAGGTGACTGAGTTAAAGTAAACATTTACGAAGCATGAGTTGAAATAGAGAAAGGTTTGTGGCCCCTAATCACAATAAGCAAATTGCTAATTGTCAGACGGTTGAAAAGCCTGCATTGTCACCAATAAGCCACAACCGCGCAGCACTATTGGTAATGTAGTTCACGGCCTTCCTACCATTAGCTTCTCATTAGCAATGTGCTTATTTTGACTAATCATTAGGGCTTCAAAATGTACAAATGTATCATTTTACAGAGAATAACTCATGAACCAAAATGAACCAAAACACAGACCTCAGTTTGGCTGATTGATGTGATTCTAATATGAGATATGATATTAATGGGGAATTTATGCTAAGTACCAATGAGGGGGAAACTCTAAGGGGCGTTTGCTCCTAGTGACATCAGATTTAGTAGAATATGCTGCGCTTCTGACCCCTGCAAATATTTCTTTAGAAAGTATGAGATTATTTATAATATGAATTCTGCCTTTTGTAATATCTGCACTGAAACTGTTACCTATTTCACAATTTTTTTTTCCTAACTCACCCATGCCTTTTGGAAATGTAGCCTTCAAAAAATATTAAAAATGTGATAATTACAAAGACAAGACAGATACTTTTTTGAAATTGTATTTAGCAGACTGAGATATTACAACTCTGGTTGTTATGATTTGACCCATGTTGATATCCATACATTAGATAACTGTTGCTCATTTTATTCAACTATTGAATTTCATAGATAGATTGATAGATTAATTGATAGATTGATAGATTGATAGATTGATAGATTGATAGATTGATAGATTGATAGATTGATAGATTGATTGATACATATCAAGTAAGTGAGTGGAATATAGTTGAAATCCAGGTGTGTCTTGTATGTTTATCCATCAGACAGGAGAAGAGCAACATGCTGGCTGTACAGGTGATCGTGCTGTGCTTAGTTTTTGGAGCACTCACAAACGCCCAAGAATGCAACAGTGAGTGCACAAACACTAGTTCTCTTTCAAACATTCACCAGGTATCCCACTATGGGGTATCCCACTATGGGGTAACCCACTATGGGGTATCCCACTATGGGGTATCCCACTATGGGGTATCCCACTATGGGGTATCCCACTATGGGGTATCCCTCTGCGTCGTCCTCAGAAGCCAAAATATCACTAGGTCAGCCCTAATAGGCTGGCAGCCCTGACGAGTCAGGATGAGGGCCACTCCCTCTCCCTATGGCAGCAGACGATTCTAATGGCGTCTCCATTGGTGCATTGGATGTTCTCTCTCTCTAAGGGAGACGTCAATGAAGAATCTCCCTTGCTGCTTTGTCTAGGCCTCACAGCCGCCTTCGGTGTTGACAGAGATAACTGACCTGTGCCGGCACCTCTCGTGAATCTGTCCAGTCACCAGGATGAAAAATGATGCTGTCCAATGAAGACCAAGCAGAACGCTCCAATGCTCCTCGGCGTACATTTGTCCATGTGGCACAACAGGCCAGTAGCACAACCTTCAGCACCCCACCAGCTGTGTACAGATGAAGAGGCTGTTGTCACAGGCAAGCCTAGATAGACCCCAGAATAAAGGACCCTGGCACAAGAAACGCTTTTCCCCTGCAATGGCTGGAAAATTTGACCCCAGTTCTCCACTCTCCACTCCAGAGGCAATCTCCAACATGTAAATTGAAGGCTCCATCCTGAGTTAGCGAATCAAATCTTGGCACGCTATGGCAAAACTAAGATATGGATGTGCTAGCACATGAATCGCCACAATCGTCCCCTTCTGAATCCACATTCCCCCTCTAGCTTTTATTGCCCCAACTCTGTCCAGGGTACGTGAGAAAGGTCTATCACTGATCATGATTGCTCCTCACTGTCCAAAGGAACACTGGCTGGTGGACATCATTTAGCTTCTTTATGCTCAACCATGGGCCCTTCCATTACAGAAGGACCTGCTTTCACAAGCACAGAGCCGGGGGAAATCTTACACTCCAATACAGGGTGTCTTGCTCTCTGGGCTTGGCCTGTGAGAGATTATAGGTAAATATGGCTTGAGATCAAGTTGAACAGAAAGTTCACTGAACTGGTTTCCTGCGAGATGGGCAGTGATATTCATGCATTCCCTGTGCATTGTATCCAGTAGTGTATCCAGGATCCAGTTGCTCATAGGGACTCAAAGGTGTTGTTATGACCAACCTTTATACCTAAGAACCCATGTGTGCCATCTCCTTGAACTGGCAGCCCTCTACCCTCCTTCGTTCCTGTCCTCAGAGCAGCTTCATACATTATGTCCAGGGTAATGCTGCACATCTACCTATATATGACTAAGAGGTTTGGGAAATCTAACTAAATCTTTTTGGCGCTCATATGGAAAAGCCCATGAGTAAGCAATGACAAGTGCCCCTCCTCGTGACTCAAGTGTGTGGGATGCCAGCCTTTTAGTCCTTTAGGGCTGGCGTAGTGACATTGTGGCTTCTGAGGTCTACACAGAGGGGCGTGCCCCAGAGTGAGATACCTTACGCATGTTATCTGAGAACTGGAGTTACATTTGTAACCTAAGGTTTCACATCTTTACATAACATTTCACTTATTTAGTTTAAAAGACGTTTTATCATTTTCTCAGTGTCTGCACTATAAGCTTACATGGTTCATGCGTGGTGTTTTGCATGGGTGTTTGTGTTTCATCCAGGAAAGCATAGATGTCCCATAGATGTGTACTTTACCATTGACACATCTGAAACCATCGCTCTCCACGCGTCTCCCCCGGGTGCACTGGTGGAAAGCATCAAGGTTGAATCTTGTTCAGTTTCTCTTCATCTCTTCATCATCATTTATGTCATCAATTCATTTCAAGCCAAGACATTACCTAAATGAAAGACATAGTGTTTAAAAAAAATGTTTTATCATAATGTGAAATCCTCCTGTTTTCCTGCAGGGTATTTCCATATGTATGTATGTGCATTACACACTATACCTTTAACAGTTTGCTGTCAGGTAATGTAAAGGGTTATTATGTGTGTGTACTCACGTGATTGTGTGTGTGTGATTGTGTGTGTTTTGTAGCTGTTCGCAGAAAGGTTTGCAGAGCGTTTAGAAGATGCTGAGATCAGAGATGTGGTTCAGATCCAGTGGACCATTGGTGGACTGCACTTCTCCCAGAGACAGCAGGTGTTCAGCGGCATTGGACCCAAGAGTGCTTTCATACAGGTGGGCTTTAACATACACGCACACACACACACACACACACACACACACACACACACACACACACACACACACACACACAGCAGCAGCAGCAGCAGCAGCAGCAGCAGCAGCACAAACAAATGAAGGTAGCTGCTACTAGCTAAACTTATAACACATGTAGCTATAAGCCAAAACTCAACTTTTGCTTGCCAATATAGGCAATAACGATTGAAATTGAAATTTTGTAACAAGTAACAAAGGCAGTCTTGGACATGGTAATGGAGTACAAATATATTTTTGAACTCTTCTGAGTTGTGTGTTTGTTAGCTAGGTAAAGTAGTTGTTTGTTCACATAGACCAGTGGTTCTTAACCTTGTTGGATGTACTGAACCCCACCAGTTTCATATGCGCATTCACCGAACCCACTGAAGGGGGGCGTGTCATCACGAATCATATGAGTCGGGTGTGTCTTATCCTCCGCTGAACCCCTAAGACTGACTCACCGAACCCCTGGGGTTCGATCGAACCCAGGTTAAGAACCACTGACATAGACGATACTGAATTTCACTAACACAGTATGTGTTCCTGTAAGAATCCTTGATCAAGATGCTTAACCCCTGCTCCTTGTAATACATGTAATTGTACTCATTGTAAGTCACTTTGGATAAAAATCAAGACCTCATTGTAGCTGTAATGTTTTCTGTGTTCTCCAGGGAGTCAAGGGAATCAAGTACCTGGGTAAGGGCACCTACATCGATTGTGCCCTCACAAACATGACCCAGGAAATGCTTCGCTCCCCGACGTCCGACCCCAAACCCCTGCGATTCTCGGTCGTCATCACTGACGGTCACGTGACTGGAAGCCCCTGCGGAGGCATCAAGGTGGCAGCGGAGCGGGCGCGCGACGAGGGCATCAGAATGTTCGTGGTGGCTGCCACGAACAACGTCGATGAAACCGGCCTGCGGGAGATCGCCAACTCTCCAGCGTCGGTGTACAGGAGAGACTTTATGGTGGTGGACCTGAGTTTGGACAAGCCTAAAATTCAGGATGAAACCATCAACCGCATCATTCAGTCCATGGTGAGGGAAAAGCGCTTTTAACCCAGTGGTTCTCAAACCCCCTCCCCCAAAAGAAGGGGTTCTTTTTTTATATGCATATTGAATTGGAGATAATAAATGTATATTATTTAAAACATTTAAATAATAAGTGTATTTTGATTGATCATAGAAATTAAAAAAATACTTAGAAACTTTACCTCATCCCACCCTGCCTTAAATCCTCCCACAATCCTTTTGGAGGGGTGATGGGGCCCTAACCCCACTGAGAACCACTGATTTGTAATGTAACACACGCAAACAAACAAAAGTGCTAGTGTTTTGTGTTTTCTCAAGCCGTGTCTTCTCTCTCCACTCACAGGTGCACATGGCGTATGTAGAGGTGAGACACAGAAACAACAGCGGCAGGTTTACACCTAAAAATGTTGCACGGCGGCTCTACTGACGAAAACCTCTCTCTTTCTCCTATTGAACAGTGCTATAAAGTATCTTGTCAGGAAACACCAGGACCCCTTGGTCCTAAAGGCCACAGGGGACAAAAAGTAAGTCACACACAAATGCATAAGCCCTTACACACCGCACAAAGGAGGACGCATTATTAGTACATGACAGCTTTAAATTGTTCCTTGTAGGGGGCTAAAGGAGACAACGGAGACCCAGGCCTGAAAGGAGAAAGGGGTCGCCAGGGAGACCCCGGTATTGAGGGTCCCATTGGTCAGCCTGGTGTCAAAGTACGTAACGTATCAATCATTCTGTCATCGATTGGGAATGTGTTATACCACATTTCTGTCATAACACAGCATTAATTAACTGACTATTGTCTTTCACTTTGTCCTCTGCATAGGGAGAACTAGGTCTCAAAGGCGAGAAGGTGAGGAAATGTGTTGGTTTCGGTTCAATATGTGTGCATGAGTCTGTTATGGGTTTGCTGCTGATTGATGGTGCACATATGCTAACCATGTCTTCCCACACAGGGAGAGCTGGGATCTGAGGGAAAGAAGGTAAGCCTTTCTCTTGTTTCTGTATTTATTTATTTATTTATTTAGACAGAAGACGGTAACCTATTAGGGTGATCGGTTTGTGTCCACTAACCGATCCGTGACATCATCTCTCCCTTGTCAGGGCGTGGCTGGCCTCGGAGGGCGCAATGGCACAGACGGACAGAAGGTGAGAATGGGCGGAGATCAGGTTATGGAGCGACGCCTTGGTGTATCAGTAAAACATATGCATTTTAATTTGATTTGATTAAAAATGTTTACATGTCATTGATTTAATCTCTCTCTCTCTCTCTCTCTCTCTCTCTCTGAAAGGGTAAAATCGGACGAATTGGCGCTCCGGGTTGCAAAGGAGACCCAGGTGACAGGGTATGTGACCTTCAACGTGTCTGTTTGACGAAGCACGACTAGTGCATTAGGACATGATGTGTAATGTGTGTGTGTGTGTGTGTGTGTGTGTGTGTGTGTGTGTGTGTGTGTGTGTGTGCGCATGGGCTTCAGGGTCCTGATGGTTACCCTGGAGATGTAGGAGAAAGTGGTCTCCCCGGCGCTGAAGGAGACAAGGTGAAGGACACACTGTACATCCCAGTTCAAATGCTATGTCAGTCAATGAGCATGTAGTTGAACACTTTGTGTGTGTGTGTGTGTGTGTGTGCATGTGTGTGTGTGTGTGTGTGTGTGTGTGTGTGTGTGTGTGTGTGTGTGTGTGTGTGTGTGTCTTGTCTCTAGGGAGATCCCGGTCGCCCGGGCAGATCGGGTCCACCAGGTCCATCAGGAGATGCCGGACCAAAGGTGAACCAGGATGTCCCTCCCTCCAAGAATTGTCCCAGGCCAATAAGAACTTCTTAGTCTGATACAAAGTCGGGGTTGAAATGAAACAGGGAAAGGCTAAAGTCTCGTGTGTGTCTCTTCCACAGGGAGAGAGGGGAAGTCCTGGCTCGCCCGGCTCTCCCGGACTGAAAGGAAGCCCAGTAAGACTTAGTTTCATCACAGGATCAAATACATGACCAACACAGATGACATTTGTTCATACTTATGTGTGTGTTCTCCCCAGGGAACCGCAGGAAGAGGAGGGGCACCGGGCGAACAGGTGAGAATGTCTATTTGTAATTATATGGTGCTCTACCCTCATTGCTATCGGCGCGTTCTTTAACGTGGAGCTCTGTTTGTGTGTCGTCTTCGGCCTTGTCTGATGATTTGTGTGTCTTAGGGGAGAAGAGGAGACTTTGGACTGAAGGGTACCCAGGGAAGGGAAGGCGCTAAAGGCGATAAGGTATGAGTTGATGTAACCACTGAGAGCCTCTTTAGTGAGCTTCAGTTACGCCATCTTACCCAACCAATAGGGGGCTCTGACACTGGGGAGCAGAAAACAAACCGAAAAAGGTTGTTTTTAAAACAATGTATTGAAATCCGCTATGCTCTCTCTTGTCAATACTCAAGTCTTAATTCTTGCCTTCCTATTGGACGAGCGAATGAACGTGATAACTGTTTTTATGTATAGCTCTTAAGTTGATTACAAATTATCGTAGTGCATAGGGAATCATAAATGTAATAACATTTTGACCTCAGTCAAAATTCAGGTTGTAATTGTAGCTGAATCTGTATCATTAAATCCCTGGCACAGTTGTGTTTCTGTGTTTCAGGGTGAAATGGGACCAGAGGGTTTGAGAGGACTTCCAGGTGAAGTGGGAAACAAAGGAACGAAGGTGAGTAGATCTATAATGTCACACTATACTGTAAACCCCTACAAGTTTGAGCCATCTGCCCCATGCTCAAACACTGTCTCTCCTCAACTGTCTTTGTCTTCTCCAGGGTGACAACGGTCTGCCAGGGCCCAGGGGACCCCCGGGCTTGTCAGGAGAGCCTGGAAGAAACGTAGGTCAAAGGTCACATTGCTGGGGATCGTGCGTTTTTCTAAGAATAGCGTAGAGATGAGATGATCTCATATCTGGATGTGTCCATTAAAAACACACATTAGATCACCTTATATTGAGTTACCACAGCAATCCCTGATTATATCATAGGGAACCCGAGGTGACCCCGGTGATGCTGGCCCAAGAGGAGATCCTGGACTGGCGGGTCCTAAGGTGTGTATATCTGTGGCTGTGTGTGTGCTCAATGGTTGCAATTTAACGCGTCAACTTCCTGAGATTTTTTTTTGCTTCAACCCGTTTACTTCATCCTAATTCAGGGTGACCAAGGAAGAGCCGGCTTCAGTTATCCTGGACCTAGAGGGCCATCGGTAAATCAACAAAATAAAACAATCACACACTCACCTTCCTTTGCGAGCATATCAAGCTAATTCATTAGCTATCAGAATATTGGCTCATTGGCTAACTTAGCATCACCGTCTGTTCTGTAGGGCGACCGAGGAGAGAAGGGTAAACGAGGACCCAGGGGCAGCAGGGGAGACTGTGGGCAAAAGGGAGGTCCCGGAAACCAAGGAACTCCAGGAGAAGCAGTGAGTAAAAGAAAACCTTGTTAGCAAACCTCACTGTCGGAGAGGTCCTTGTTAGCAAACAAGGACCTGCTCCTTGTTAGCAACTGTCGGAGTCGGAAACAGAGGCTTAGTTCTGTTCTGATCTCTGCAACAGGGAGAAGACGGGCCGCAGGGCGAACCAGGACGCAGAGGAACCAGAGGGGAGCTAGGACGTGATGTAAGCAACTCGTACACGCTGGAAAGTGTGCCGGTGTGCACAAATGTAGATTTAGATGCATATGGACACCTCTAAATGCAATGACATAGATGTAATCCCTAAACCCTAGTCATTTCTCAACATATTCGTAATACCTTACACACACATTTCTTCTTGACTGACAAAGGTCAGGGACCTTTGTCAGTCAAACCACCTTTGTAGTCAAGTAGTGATTTAAACCTTTTTAAGCCACGACCCACAAAATAAGTGTTTCATTTTATCATAACATAGGCCTGTAGCATGTAGCTTTTAGCATAACCTGTAGCGTAATAAATGAATGTGCAAACCATGAACAGTGAAACTAGATTTTTTTTTTTACATACCCAGTTGACATCTTCATATCTTTATTTGAATACGAGCTAGCTATTTAACTGGACACAGGATATGACATCGTTGTTGTTTTCCTCCACAGGGAGATCCTGGCCCTGAGGGAGACCCCGGTCTCACTGTAAGAACCTTTTTTTTAAACTCATTTTTAAACACACTAAGGAGGAGGGGAGAAGGAGCTTTGAAAGTGACCGCCTGTTGTCCTCTGTGACTGTAGGAATGTGACGTCATGAACTACATCAGGGAGACCTGCGGCTGCTGTGGTGCGTTGGCTCACTCCGTCACCGACGCTATGACCTAAACGTCTTCAGCCTCACCATCGGCGGTTTCTTACCCTGTGTGTGTGTGTGTGTGTGTGTGTGTGTGTGTGTGTGTGTGTGTGTGTGTGTGTGTGTTTGTGTGTGTGTTTGTGTGTGTGTGTGTTTGTGTGTGTCAGATTGTGAGAAGCGGTGCGGAGCCCTGGACATTGTGTTTGTGATTGACAGCTCTGAGTCGGTGGGTCTAACTAACTTCACGCTGGAGAAGAACTTTGTCATCAACACCATCAACAGACTGGGATCCATGGCCAAAGACCCCAACTCAGAGACCGGTACGTGCACGTGCACGCTCACGCTGAGCGGCCTGCTGTTCGGCCTCTGCTTACATTTCTTTTCACTGTAGCTGTGTGAGTTGATGGGGTTTTACTACTGTAAATAGATCCCTGAATTAACCTGTGCCACATTGCACCCAATAAGTGTTGTTGAATTGTATTAGATTAGATTAGATTAGATTAGATAGATAGATCCACATTGGTCTTTGAGATTAGTGTGATAGACTATCACACTAACAAGTTATAAAATGGTTTCTAATGATTATCTTCATTATGTGTTTGTTCTCAGGTACAAGAGTTGGTGTTGTCCAGTACAGCCACAGCGGAACCTTCCAGTCCATCAGCCCCAACGATCCCAGGATCGATTCACTCTCTGCTTTTAAGGTTTGAGCTAATTACACACCTGCGTGTACACCCGCTTTTGTCGATAATATTGATACATTTAAACCGACTTGATTCAGTTTAGCAAAAAAAAGATGTCACGTTGCAAAAAGGGGCTACAATTGAATCAGCTTGGTAAAGATTTAGGAAATGAACCTAGCCTTGCCAAGCGGGACTCAAGTGTCGTCTCCAACTGGCTAGGACGCCGTGAAGCGCTTGGAGTGGATCGCCGGTGGAACATGGACGCCCTCCGCTCTCAAGTACGCCTACGACAACCTGATCCGAGACAGCCGCAGGGCCAAGGCCAACGTCACGGTAGTGGTCATCACCGACGGCCGCTTTGACCCCAGAGACGACGACACGCTGCTGACCTACCTGTGCAGGTAACCTGCACACCCCCACCCACCCCGGGCCTGAGGCCCAAATTTGTGCGGAGAGCCGCCCGCCTCACTGCATACGCGCCCTGTGTTTGTGTGCGTACGGCAGCGATCCCAGCGTGGATGTCAGCGCCATCGGCATCGGGGACATGTTCGACCAGATCGAGGAGAACGAGAGCCTGAAGAGCATCGCCTGCCAACGGGACAACAGGGTGCTGGGCATGAGGCGATTCGCCGACCTGGTGGCTGAGGAGTTCATCGACAAGATTGAGGCCGTGCTCTGCCCAGGTACGCACACACACACACACACACATCTATGTACAAATGTCCTATACATACTGTAAACAGCAGTAACAACATGCCTCTGTTTGGCTTCCAGATCCTGTCATCGTTTGTCCTGATCTCCCATGTAAATCAGGTAAGATCATGTGATATGACCGATGAGCTTAACCTTTACCCGGTATAAACCTGACACGTTGTCGGGGGAACAAACACACGGTACTCAGATGTGTATTTAAAAAGTTGATGTTTGTTGGTCATGTTGCGTGCGTTGTCGGGTCAAAGTACTTTTCCCATTCACTGCAACACTGTGGGGGTTCCTTTGGCCATTTTAGTTTGACCTTTTCTGGATGTTTTGATGCGGCGCATTTGTGGGACCCCGCCCACTGTTATTCCACCCACTTGTTGCAGGAGGGGGCTTCACTGCAGGGCAGGCCCCTCCCCCATGGAAGCCACTGGCCGAGGAAGGCAGCCCCTCATCGGTACCCACCTCTTTGGAGGGTGTGACCTCCTTGGTGAATGGTCTGAATGAGCAGAAGTACGGGGTTGGCGTGGCAACCATGGCCTACACAGCCCAGAGGGCCAAACTCGCTCAGGGGGAGGACAGGCAGCAGTGGACCCAGCTGTTCATCCAGTCCTTCAAATACATCTATGGAGACATTATGGGCGACCCAGAGAAAGCCTTAGGGCTCTGCTAATGCTAATATGCTAACAACGCTACCTCGTTATTACAGGGTCTGTAGACGCAGATAGGTGTTTGAGCTGACTTCATCTTATTAGACCTGGCTGGGTGTGCATACACCCTGCTCGGTGAAATAATGAAACACCCATCTGTATTGGTTTATTGTCCCTTTAAAGTTGCTATTTACCGCTGGAAAAAACGTAGATATTATCGAAAGTGAATAATTTTTAAAGCATAGAGTGTACAGTTCATGCCAGGGCTTATGCTATATTTGTAGCTATATCATGGGCCAAAGCTAAAACCCAAGATATGTGAGGTTTTCTCATCTCATCTAATCATCTCATCTAATCTCATTTCATTAAAAAAACGTTAAAAAGAAAAGAAAAGCTCATATTTTGCTAATGAGATTTTCCTTATTTAGAAAGCATGTGATTTTACAACTCATTCTCATTTGCAGCCCTTAGTGACATCACTAATGGCTACCCAGCATTTGCCTGCATTTGCCAAAGTTTCAGTATAGCAGCCAATCAAAGCACTGTTTCTTTTAAATAAAAACAGACCACAGCCTGTTTTTACTGAGGGACTAAAAGCTTCACAAACATTTTCAAACAGCATATGTAATTCTTTCAATTACTAAAAAAATTATGGAAATACGTGACCTTTAACTGTCAGACAGCTTTTGTTTGTCTTTGAACAAATGGTGATACATATCCCCCAACACCAGGGCGGACAGCTTTCCATTTTGATGAAAGATTCGTCCATTGGTCATACAACAATGTATAGTCTTTCATTGAGCTCTGTGTATAGTGGTACAATGTTGAAACTTTATTTCCACTGTGAACCACCACTGATTCATTCCAATTATATTTTTTTCCATTTTGCACATATCCATGGTAACAGCCATTACTTTGCTTCCTGAATCCTGTGAATGACTTGTGAATGACCAATTTTGGTATGAGGTCAAAACGTAGTATGTTCATAGTGAATGTGAATGTCACTGTATACTGTATAGCAGTTAGGGCTGTGGTTTACACACTTTATGAGC
The DNA here is from genome assembly GCA_025447815.1 of Percopsis transmontana. NCBI lineage: Eukaryota > Metazoa > Chordata > Actinopteri > Percopsiformes > Percopsidae > Percopsis > Percopsis transmontana. The sequence continues at coordinate 75 of JAOEHI010054206.1, read as the reverse complement.
CACGGGGGGGGGGGGGGGGGGGGGGGGGGGGGGGGGGGGGGGGGGGGGGGGGGGGGGGGGGGGGGGGGGGGGGGG
>JAOEHI010054205.1:0-14274 GCA_025447815.1 Percopsis transmontana | reverse complement strand
TTTATTTAGTTTATTTTGTATTTATTTCTCAGATAAAATGTTTACTACTATAGTATGTTTATCAGTTGGCTTTATCTTAGCCAAATCTCTTAAATCTATGTATTTGCATTGAGAAGATGTCCTTGAGTGTTTAGAAAGGCGTCCCAAAAATAAAATTTATTATTTTGTATCATTTATTATTATTAATATTGACATTGGCTGTTCGTCTACTCGCAAAAGAAGTATCAGGTCACTGAAACTAACCTTTTTTAATTCTCCTGCCAGGGTGAAGATTTTCAGAAACTCCGGTTGCAGTGTTGTCGATTTTGGCTTGAGACGTCCGGAGTGTGCGCTGTTATCTCCTTTATTTACATGAGGCGAGTGATCTGATTGGCCAATATGGCTTTATGGTTAGAGTTATATCGCCACCTGTTGGTTTGGCATGCTCTTGACAGCGCTTGCTAGCGTGTTTTTGCTTTTTTCATGTGGACGAGATTTTTTTTTTACAGTGATTGTGTCGAAGAGATTTTTTTTAACTAAGGAGGAAAATTTCAATTTATAAAAATAGTAGCCTACGTGTGGACTAAGCATAAGATGACAGTAGTCATTAGGGTTAGTACATAGCCAGTAGTTTTGAACTTCATTCACCCAATAAATGACAACCAAGACCACATTAGTTTACCACCGATTTTATGAGCATTCCACTCCTGTGCATGGAAAAATTATATTGTGAATTTAGGATTAGGTTTAAACTCTTTATCTTCTTTTTGATTATAACTATACTGCACCATGCACAACAACACCATGCTAAAATCCTTGTATATGCAAACTACTTAATAAATCTGATTCATAAATGTCATGTTTGTCTTCTGTTACTAGAATGCACACACACACACACACACACACACACACATATATATATATATATATATATATAGAGAGAGAGAGAGAGAGAGAGAGAGAGAGAGAGAGACACTGCTCAAATTCAGGGATTACTGAAATCACACAATCTCGATGAACAAAATATATTAAAGATCAAAATCTTTAGTTTTTTACATTTTGTAATTGTGTAAAAAAGGGGCAGGATAGTCTAGTGGTCTAGGTGTTGGACTCACAGCCAGCAGGTTGTGGGTTCAAGCCCCAGAGTTTGCCTACCTCTAAGCATCCTCAAGCAGGATGCCTAACCCTTATCTGCTCCTTGAAATAGCACCATATACAGTAATTGTATATAGTGCTGCTTTGGATAAAAGCATCTGCTAAATGACCTAATTGTAATGACATAATGTCCTGGATCTATATTGGATTCAGGTCTGGTGAACATGAGGGCCAGTCAATGGCCCCAACACTGTGCTGTTGCCTCTCCAGTGCCCCTTTTGTCACTTTTATTTGCACCAAAACAGGTGACATTGATTCACAATCGCTTATGGTTCTAACTGGACAGATTGATATCCCTGAAGTTTAACTGACTTGGTGTTATACTGTGATGATTACGTGTTCCCTTCATTTTTTTGAGCAGTGTATATACTGCTATATATATATATTGCTATATAAACGGTCTAGAAAACTGTTATAGCAACATTGTGGTGGCAACTGCTCATTAACACACAGCGATCATAACCAATAATCAAATCTCTTGCTGAAAGAAACAGGCAATGAAACTATTATGAATAAACCGTTTTAATAATAATAATAATTATATTTTATTAGTTTTTCATTCACAACTGAACAGTAGTTCACTAGAAAAGGTTTGACTGCTGTTACTTTATGAAAACAGCTAATTCAAATCACAAACTTTATTCAAACAGCTTCCAACATTTTTACAAATATTATCTACAAATAAAGTCCATAACAAATATTACAGTCATTATTCCCTTTCAATGTGTTTCTCATGTTGAGGTTAATAATTCACCCTGATTCTCTTGCCATGGTAACCAACCCTTTCCATAGCAATGTCTCATGCCAATGATGTCAGCACTCGTTCTCTCTTTGTCTCTCTACCTTTACTGTCTGTTTGGTAAAGGAATGCACTTTGGCAGAATCAACCAAATGTCCTACGTTCATATGAGTCACAACTATTATTAACAACAACAATGATAATAATAATAATAATAATAATCTGAGGTCCCAACGCTGCTCCAATTGATGCTAATGCTAGCAGCAGGTAGTTGGCGGCTAGTGTTAGCTTCCCCATAGATAAACATCAGTGCAGTTAGCAGGACGCTAGCATCTAGCATTGACCAGCTAGCCTTAGCTTAGCCTGGTTGGCAGTGTGTGTGTGTGTGTGTGTGTGTGGAGAGCTGCTGAAGGCACGTAGTGTTGGTAATTACTGCTGCACTAATTCATCCATCAATCAACCAATGATATTCTAAAATACTTCCTCATCACTTCCTGATTCTTGCCCAGGGGGCGGAGCTTCCCAGTTTAAAACCCTTGTTTTCCCCTGTCACATATCACCTCCACCAGGCATGTTCTCCATAACATGTCACTGTTCCTTTATAACATGTTGCTAGTTAAAGCGTAATTAAAGTAACGGGTAACATTGCTTTATATGGAAAGCAGTCTTGTGTTATAAATACAGTTAGATTTGTGGGTGACTAGCAGTCAGTTTTGAGGCTACGTATTGCAAATGATTTGAACAAGTAACTCAATTATGGCTTGAATTGTAAAACTAGTGAAGTTACTTGTTACTTAAAAAGGAGACATGACTGCACAATGCACATTACTTTTACCATGTTCCCCCAACACTGCCGTCAGTGTGTAGTAGAGACGAGTAGTACTAGTAGTACTGTAGTAGTACTGTAGTAGTACTGGTGTTACAGGTAAAGTCCCCCGCTAACTAAACACACACAAACACAGAAAACACCTAAACTGCTCTTCAAGTACACTGGGAATAAAACTCATGTTTACTGACATGATTAAACTGCTCACAACGTGAGCTATCACATCATGCCCTCCCCTGTCTGTTTAGTGCTCATTTAAAATCGATCCCCTGGAAACAGAGACTGCTGCCCTGGGTTCCTACATGGATCAGAGTTAGGGAGAAATAAAAAATAGTATTCTAAAAACAGGCTTCAAACGCCATAAGGCTATGACATCCCTCAGGACACGGCCCCTACATGTTATATACTAGCAACACATTAGGATGCGTTCAGTGAATGGAACATTTGCTACGTTTATTGAACACGTTGCCTCAAATACGTTTATGGCTGTGTATTGTGATGGGCCACAATGGTGTTTGGTTTCAAATCAGCCATGCTAACAGAAAGCATTATCCAATCCTCCAGCTGAACATAAACAAACATTACATATGTAATGAACGCATCCGTACTAATTGTGTCTGACCTGCTATTGGCTGCTTTTCAGAAAGTCCGCTCCTATTGGCTCCACAAAACATGTCAATCATGTCTCTGTAGATATAAGTGGTATACAGCCAATGTATATCTTGCTTTAGAGGTGTGTCTTTATAGACACATACTGTATGTACGTTGATAAGTTTCAGTAATGAATATTCAATATTCGATTGAGAAAGTTCATCTAACTTACAACTTAATTTGATATTTCCATCTCACTAATTATGATAATAAGTTTATCATAATAAATATGTTTTGCAGTTTGGTAGATTTTTTGAGACAGCTAAATGTAGATTTAGCAGCCCTTTTGTGTCACTAATGAATGTTTGGTATGTTGAACTTGAATAAAAAATGGCAGAAGTGAAACAAGCCCCAAAAAGGACTGATATAAATTCAAAATAAAAGAATCACTTAATACTAATAAGTTACTGTGTCACTGTGATTTGTAAGGCTGGGCAGTGTAGTGCTAACAGGTTAAGGCTAAACGCTAGCCATCTGAATCTACATAACAGTCGGCTAAGTCACCTGGCAGCCTACAGGATAGCTAGCTAGTTGACAAGTTTGATATACAGCAAGTTAGCCAAGGGCCATCTGAACCTAATTTGGTAGAAAATATCAACTGGCAAGTTAACAGCTAGCAACAGGCACAAAGCTAGCATGGCTAACACTAGCATGTGTAATACAGGTTGGCTACAGTTAGCCACCTGACCATTACAGCTAGCTAGTTAGCTCCTTACTAAAAGACCAGTTAATTCAACAATGTGCTAAAATCATAAACACATTGTTCCCTTCATTAGCACCATGGTAACTGTGTGTGTGGATTGTCTGAACGGCCAACAGGTAGCAGGTATGGCTGTCTCAACACATTCAGCTAAAACACAGAGGTCAAAGGTCAAACACACTTCCTGTCAGACTGAAACCATCTGTCAGTTTACACCGGTTTAGTCTAGTTTAGGCTAGTTTAGTCTGGTTTGAACCAGTTTAGCGTATGTGACCAGGCCCCCAGATTGAAGCACGTCGGACCCGGTCCCGTCGGGTCCGGTCCGGTCTGGTCTGGTCAGGTCTCAGCTGACCAGTTTGGGCAGGACAGTTCTGGTCTGGATGTTTCCGTTGGCGTCGGTGATGCTCATGTTAGTCCTGGTCTTAGAGGAGGAGGAGGTGGGCGGGGCTATCTTGGAGAGGGAGGTGCCAGCTCCCTCGGTGGTGCTCCTCTTGGCAGAGGTGTTGGGGGGTTTGGGCAGCCTCCTGCGGAGCCAGGGGTGCCTCAGGGCCTGGCTCGGGGTCATGCGGAGTGCCGGGTCCCAGTCCAGACACTGCTTCAGGAAGTCCAGGAAGAGTGGGTCCTCGCAGCCCTTCAGCGCCGAGCTCCAGGACTTGCTGGCTGGCGGCCCGCGGACCTTCCCCCTGCGGGACCGCCCGGCCGTCAGCACCACGGAGCCGTCGGACTGGGGGCTCACGCCGCAGTACCGCGGGTAGCCTTTGGAGGACACAAAGTTCTTGGCCCGTTTGGACGTGTCCAGAAGCTTCTGGCTGGGCATGCCCAGTAGCTCCATGATGCACGCCAGCTGGTCCGCCTCGTCCTCCCCCGGCAACAGAGGATAGCCAATCAGCAGCTCTGCGAGGATGCAGCCCAGAGACCACATATCTATAGGCATCCCATACCTAGAACCTAGGAGGAGGAAGAGGGGAGGAGGAAGAGGAGAGGAGAGGAGTCGGACTAATATCAGTTATTAATTTTTCATTCCATGCTAAACAAGATGTCTTTACTGGGAGCTGCCCAGGTGAACCAGTGGTGTACTGGTGTAGTGTCTCACCCAGGATGACCTCTGGTGCTCTGTAAAACCTGGACTGGATGTAAGTATAGATCCTCTGATGTTCATAACAACTGGAGCCAAAATCTATCACCTACACAGAAGTACAGAGAGATGTGTGTTATTGTCATTTAATTTGGACACACCGTGGAGGGCGATTTTAGCGGGTTCGAGGGGTTTAAAATGAAAAGGTGATTGGTTGGTCTGAACAAAGAGTGATCCAAACTAATCAGATTAAAATTATACAGATCTACCTTAGTCCCAGACAGACCTACCATAATCCTAGAGAGATTGACGCTAATACCAGACAGACCTACCTCAAACCCACACAGATCTACCTTAATCCCAGACAGACCTATCTTAATCGCAGACAGACCTATCTTAATCCTATACAGATCTACCATAGTCCTAGACAGACCTACTTTAATCCCAGTCATATTTACCTTAATCCCGCTGCGGCCTTGCTGTTTCAGTAGAATGTTCTCAGGCTTCAGGTCACAGTGGATGATGCGGTTCCTGTGCAGGGCGTCTAGGCACTGCAGGATGGAGTGGGCAAATTTGCGGACAAGAGGGAGACTGAAGCCCTGGAACTTGTTCTTCTTGATAAGCTCGTACAGGTTCATGCTGAGAAGCTCGAAGGTCATGCAGATGTGGTTCCTGAAGGTGAAGTTCTCCAGCATGTGGACCACATTCATGCTGCAGTCCTGGTCCTGCTTCCTCAAGTGCTCCAGGATCCTAATCTCCTCCGCTGCCTGCCGGTGGAAACGCTTCTCATTACGAACCATCTTCAATGCTACATGACACTGGAGCTTGTGATCAAAGGCCTTCACAACCTGGAGAGAGAGGTGGGGAAGAGAAGAAGAGAAGAAGGGAGAAGAGATGAGAATAAAAGGGAAAGGAGAAATGTTTGTCTGTCCTCCTATTCCTACCACTGACTGAAGCATCACCACCGAGTTTGTTGCTCGAAGCCCATCTATTAGTTAGCTGTGGTATCCAGTCCCCTGTATACAACCCTGGAGACAATATATTAATTATCGGAGACTTTAATATCTGAACCTCTTACTAAGGCATTACAGGCTATTATTGATATGTTTTCTCAGGTAATTCCCAGCCAACCCATCCTGATAACACTATTGACCTTGTATAAGCTGCGGCATAGATGCCTCTAAACTGACGGTACTCCTGTATGCATCTGCGTTGTCTGTCTCCAGAAATGTAATTATAGCAGTTGGCAAATTGATTCCTCAACCATTACAGCGACTCTAGGAGGCCAGCCCCATGGTTTACTGCCTAGTCCTGCATGCTTAAGCAAGCCTGTAGAAAATTAAAATGTCCCTCTCTCAGTAGCTAAAGCATATCTTGTCAAGAGTCTTGACTAAAACTAGAAAAATGGACCATGTAACTTCTATCCTGACTGATCTCCCAGTTTATCTTAGATGTGACTTTAATATACTTCTGTTTACATATAAAGCAACACATAGACTCCAGCCATATGCTAACAGAATGCTTGGAGGTTAACCGGTTCAACTGTTGACAAATGTACTAATTGTAAGTCGCTTTGGATAAAAGCGTCTGCTAAATGCTGCAAATGTAAATGTAGTGCAGGCTTGTTATCCATCCAATTAAAAGAAATCAGCAGGATTTAGAGCATTCTCACATGGTGCCAGTCTTTACCCTAGGGTTATGAAGCAGTCCATGACTTTTTTGGGGGAGTTTCTCCAAGTCTGACTGGAGGATAAGGTATAGGAGGTGTCTGATTGGAGGATGAGATATAGGAAGTGTCTGATTGGAGGATAAGCTATAGGAGGTGTCTGATTGGAGGATAAGGTATAGGTAGTCTGATTAGAGGATAAGGTACAGGGAGTGTCTGATTGGAGGATAAGGTACAGGAGGTGTCTAATTGGAGGATAAGCTATAGGGGGTGTCTGATTGAAAGATAAGGTACAGGGGGTGTCTGATTGGAGGATAAGGTATAGGGGGTATCTGGTTGGAGGATAAGGTACAGGAGGGTGTCAGATTGGAGGATAAGGTATAGGAACTGTCTAATTGAAGGATAAGGTATAGGGGGTGTCTGATTGGAGGATAAGGTATAGGGGGTATCTGATTGGAGGATAAGCTATCGGGGGTGTCTGATAAGAGGAAATAATAATGGGAGGTGTGGTTTGTTTCCATGAGAAATGTGGGTCTGTGCAGCTCTTTGAGACTGTAATGTGATTAAGGGCTATATAAATAAACTTGACTCGACAAGTTGTGTCACTAGACCCTTCTGTCAGTGACAGCAGGGCTTAATCCCATCTGCTTTTACTTCAAACCCTCACCTCTAAGCCCTTGGTTCATCTGAACCTTCGTCACTATGGGGGTCACTTTGTGTGAGGGACCAGGGAGCAGCCTTTGATGTTCCTGCAAGACTATGCACATGCTAATATGACAAGACTTTACTGCTTTTCAAAATTACACACCACATTTGGAGGACGGAAAGAGGAATGTGAAAATGCCCTAAAGCTGTAAACCTATAGATGTGAACACCCCTATTACTGTTTCATTTATAGGCATACAAATAATGTTTTGAAGATTTATATTTCAGTTTTAAGTCAACATATTTCGGGTGTCGTGTAGTGACATTATGCATTGGACTAGACATGCTAGCATGTCTGGTGCTAGCATGTCTGGTACAAGTTCTGCAGTACTGGTACCTGTCCGAAGCTTCCCTTGCCGATGATCTTGAGAACCTCGTAGCGGTAGACCACGTGATCATGTGGCACCTGGATGTAGGACCCCTGCTCGTCGTCATAGTTACCGTTGTTGGCCCCGCCCACAACGCCCTGGCGCTTCTTAGCATTTGGACCAATGAAGTACACTGGGGAGACAGACAGGTTACAGAACAGACAGACAGACAGACAGGTTTCAGTATAAACAAGGATGTATACTGGGGAGACAGACAGGTTACAGAACAGACAGACAGACAAGTTTCAGTATAAACAAGGATGTACACTGGGGAGACAGACAGGTTACAGAACAGACAGACAGACAGGTTTCAGTATAAACAAGGATGTACACTGGGGAGACAGACAGGTTACAGAACAGACAGACAGACAAGTTTCAGTATAAACAAGGATGTACACTGGGGAGACAGACAGGTTACAGTACAGACAGACAGGTTACCTTCAGGATAGCTGACCACTTCCTGTTGCTCGTACGTCGTTAGCTTGGTGATGAACTGTCTCAGGACCTGGTCTGGCATGAGCGCCGTGGGCGCAGCCTTGCTGTCTGTCAGCTTGATTGAGACACTGCTGCCCTGGCGACAGTGGGCGGGCTCAGAGGATGACTGGCGGTCAGGCGGCGCGGCCCGGGTGGTGGGCGGAGCCTGTCCGTTAGGCTGCGAGGTGAGGACGGGCCGTTTGTTGGTGCTGTCGTCAGGGAGATGGAGCTGGGTGGAGCACTGGTCTGACATGGTGGGTTTAGAACCTCCCTGGAGACAACGAGTAGTCAGCGTGCTATGTTAGCCTGCTAGCGGTTAGCCCGCTAGCTAACACAAGCCATAAGCTACTCTGGGAGTAATGTGCATTGCTGGCCACTGGAGGCAGAGGGATGCAAAGGTGGGTCCCTGGGCAGCACCACGTACACAACAGTGTGTGTGAATGCAGATAGCATGTTGGTGCAGCGTCTCCTGAGCGCAGGTCAGCCTGGAGGCTGCAGGCCCAATGTGATGCTCCCTGCCACCGCGTTTAAGCATGAGTATCCTCATCACAGAGATCTCACAGAGATCACACTGGTCTCAACCTAACTATATATATATATATATATCTATATCTATATCTATATCTATCTATATCTATATCTATATATATATATATGTGTGTGTGTGTGTGTATATAAATATATATATAATATATATATATATATATATGTGTGTGTACCGTCAGGCCGTGCTGAGGGGGGAGGGGAGGCAGGGTGACGGGGGAGGTTCCTTCTCGATGAGATCCACCTGGAGAGACAGACAGGTAGACAGACAGGTAGGGTAGACAGACAGGTTCACTGACTGCTTTACCATAACCAGTACAACCAGTCTTCTACTATCAATTCACCACAACATACTGGAGTCTGAATTAGCTCTTGCCAGTGTGGGTGTGTGTGTGTGTGTGCTCCGGGGTGAATCAGTTTAAAGCTATATTCTGCTCCAGAGCTTTGTATAGCAGCTAATCTACAGCATGCCTGCATGCCAGTGACCAGCAGGAGTTAAGCAGCCTCTGTAGGGAGGTACACAATACGTGCTGTTAGCACTGTAAAACAGGTATTAACGCACTATAATGGTCTGCAATAGAAGCTACACACGTTTAGTGACGGTTGGCTGTTGTAGACAGCGAGAGCCTAGTCTATTCTATAACGTAATAATAACAGTAGTTTGCAATATTACCATAAATGCTTTATAGTAGTAGTCCACTGGGCTCATTACATTAGAATAGCAGTGTTACATATAACTTAAAGCTGGGTACATTATAATAGATCTATTACATTGGCATGAATATTATATAAGTCCAGAAATAGAAAGGCATTCCTGCAGCCTTAGCTGCTAAGCTAACAGTGGCTAGGCTAGCTGCTTGTTATTAATGTTGCTGTCATTGAATCCACAGAAGAATGCCGATGATGCCGTCCACACGGCAGACAGCTACTGACGATAAAACACGGAAAGCACTTTCATTAGATCGCCGTTCAACCCGGATGACCTATGTCTGTCTGAAGCCTGTCTGTCTTTCTGTCATACAGGATTTATTCGGTATGAAGCAGTAGTACGTCAGACGGCTGGACTGCAACCTGTCTGTCTCTCCTGTCTCTCTTGTCTGCCTGCGTTTAGCGGACCCCAGCGGGTCGGGCGGCCGGGCCCCGGGCTGCTGTCAGCGGACGAGAGGAGCTGAACTCACCGCTGTGGAGGAGCGAGGCGCAGGGTTTCTTGGTTAACATGGCCGCTGCTCCGCTCCGGTCCGCTCCGCTCCTCTGGCCAGGAATAGACACACACCTCCTCCTCTCTACTCCTCCTGTCTCCTCCTCTCACGATATCATCCCTGTCACTCCCTGGGTGCGTTCAGTACGCATTTCACGTTGTGCTATGCTCAGTAATCTGAAAACGGTGCAGAAATTAACGAATAACTTAAAATGGGGGATAACGCCGCCTGTCATGGAAACTGATCATTTGTGCTATGCGTGGTTGTGGTAAACGCAGCGAAACGGACATCCAGTTGGGTTTATAACACATGAAAAGTTGTTAAAACGTTTACTAAACGAAACAATGTGCTGAACGCACATATTCTGACCCCCCTGCCCCGCATATAGGCCAGGCTTTTAATATGTAAGTCTAACGTTATCATATAATATTAAATGTTATAAGATAAGATACGCAGGTCCAAGACACCGCCCACCCGGGACATTCCTGACAACATTATGAAGTGACGAAGCCACAGGAAAAGGAGGTATTGGGATCGCTACTATTACTCCCCCTACTACTATAAATACCAATACTACTACTGCTGCTGATGCTGCTACTGCTGACTACTACTAAAATACTATAATTTTCATTTTTCAACATTACATTATGGGAGAGAGATAAACCAATGACTTTGAATTTATGAATGAATTTATTGCATTCAATATGATTGTATTATGATAATAACACGTAATTATACAAGAATAGGAAAAAATAATTACATACAGATTAATCATGTTTTGAGTTATAACAACCATTGGATGGCGGAAGTGGTCCGATGGTAACCATACACGTACATATATCCATTCTGGATAACATCCCCTTAAGGTCACTGACATCCTTTAATTCATGTAAAACATTACATTTTATCTTATTTAACACATTTCATCAAGGACCCGAGTAGTGAAAATACACTCACTCGCTTTTATTTTACATATTAATTGTCATTGATATCGAGCCTGAATATCTCTTTCACTGTTCTGTCAAATGTATGCTCTGTGAAATTTACATTTGCCCTTTTTTGTTGTTGTTCAACTTTTTCACGTTATTCGTATTCATAAAATGACAAATATACGTAAATATACTTTTGAGTTAAGTTAAGCCGGAAGTACATTTTACATCTAGGACAAAACAATCGCTAGAAAGCAATCGATAAGATTTAGAATTCGATTCTGAAAATATACAGTAGACCTACATGACATTAAGCTAGTTGTTAAATATTCGTTTTAAGACCCTGTTCAGTAATTATACTTTCATATCACGTTGACATGATATGAAAGTTGACTTTTAATATAGTAAAAAAATAATAATAATTTATAATAACATATATAAATATATAACACTGTATCAATAAAGCGCGATAAATTAACATGGATGTTTCCTTAATTAATAATTGATATCTAACACAGAGTTAACGAAGTGAACAATAAGGTGTTATGCCATCTATTAAATCAGGAATTGGTTCTATCTGGTATCAATTATCAGGCCTTGCAGAGCGGGAATAGGAATACTTGAGAGAACCTCGACATGGAGTGGTAAATCATCTTTATGTTAACTAAATATTGTCATCGTTATTATTCTTATTCTAGTTATAAAAAAGTTAATAAGAAATCGTTTAACCAGAATACTGTTTAGTTAGCTTAGTTAGTGCCTCTTAGCACCATGTGGAGCTAACCTGGCTAACTGGCTTTACGCTAATGTACAACTTGTTAGCTAACGTTAGGTAGCCAGCTGGTTAACTAGCTCGATAAGGAGCTGGTTAGATACGGCAAGTAATGAAATGCTAGCTGCATAACTAGTTGAATATCTCGATGGTACTAGCACTGGCTCGATAACTAGGTGGCTGCTTCTCTATCAGAAAGTGGATCCAGAGTGTTGTGATGCCTACATATAGATATAAATATTAGTGGTTTATAACTTGGCATTCCTGATCACTAGCAGGAATGTATAGAAGAAGCCAAAAGAAACAATACAAATAAACATTAATTTAAAGTAAGATCCTAGACCTGTTTTGTGGTTCAAGTCCCCTAGTCAAGTGTGCTTGATGTCCACCAGGGGGCAGGATGAGCTGCTATCTCCCGTGGTCCGTGACACCGAGCTGACGAGAGCTGCTCGGAGGAAGAGTAAGAGAGTGGCCTGTATCCTTTGTGTGTGTATTATGGGATGTTATCGTGTCCTTTGTATTTCTGTGTGTATTATGAGATGTTAGAGTTCTTAACATGGCTTCAGTCCCCTCAGCCAGCGTGAGTCCGGGCATTACCATGGTAACACCAGCCCGCCCTCTCCTGAAGAACACACCTGCATCGCTGTTCAGACAAGCAGGTAACACACACACACACACACACATACACACGCCTCGCTATAGGGGTCATGGTTACCTTTATGGTTACCTTTGTTTCTCTGTATCTGTCTGTCTGCCTGTCTGTCTGACTCCTGCCCTGCCCTACCTGTCTGCATGTTAGTGACTCCCAGGATGAATCCAGATCTTTCAGACATTCTAGGGACTGGAGGACGAACGCCTCGATACACACACACACCTGCAGCCCTGGTAACTAACACACACACACCTGCAGCCCTGGTAACTAACACACACACACCTGTAGCCATGGTAACAAACACACACAGCCTTGTGTATAGAACAATTCCACACTCTGGCTTGGATCACGGATATTAGGCCACGCCCCCTAGTGTGTTATGGCGCCATTCATTGTGTATGTGTGTGCAGAGTTTGGATGACAGTGATTGGACAAACACCCTGTATCCGTCTCCTCGCTCTGGATTGGCTGACACCAGCTTCACTGATGACATCACCAACATCAGCTCTGCCCTCCTGAAGGAGGACGATCCCGGAGATGCTGGTACTTCCCTAGTATTTATGTCCTACTTCCCTAGTACTACTGCAAAGTGACTTGCTTTGTTTGAAAACAGTTTGAAAACTGCATGCGCTGAGTTTTCAGGTGCAGTGTATATATATTACCATTGTATTCATGTAATACTCTTCTATCAAATCTGTTTTTGGTCAACATCGTCCTTTCCATAGCCAAAACAGTTCCATACAACTGACAACTGGCAACAAAACCTAACTTTTGGGTGTTATTCTCCTGTTCCCCGCTCATTTTCAGGTTGTAGTCGAAGACTAGCGGGGGCGGGGCCTGCTTTCGTTGTTTTATAAACTGATCAAGAATGATTGTGATTGGCAGTGCATACAGAGCCTGCCTGTCACTCACTTGCAACAAACTCTATCCAAGAACCCTTAAATCTGAGTAAATTATGTTATCACTTCTCTTGTAGGTTAGTTTTCCTTTTGTATCGAGCAGCAAAAAAGTTGTAGCATGAGGTGTTTGAGTTAATTTACCAAAGTATACTTTTACTTCTGCGCGGACTGTCTGCATACCCGCATACCTGTCCGCATACCTGCAAAATGTTGTGTGCATGTGCGACACAAGCAGGAAATGCCTTCATCTAGTGAAAGTTGTACTCTTGGTTAATGTTCAAGGCATATACAAACATATTTTTTTTCAGTGAATCTGTTGGTTACACCAACACTGTGTATGTAGAAGAAGTAGTTATAAAGGTCGCTAGTTCTAAAGCACTATGGGCCTTCAGAAATAGCCAACATGCCCACAAGGCACTGAGACGCGTCTGCCTGAGGAGAACATGAAGTAGCCTGAGCACTGGTCCGCAATGCGAGGCCGCGTGTTGGGTAGTATGCTTGGCATGGCACGTCCTGCGTAAGTGCACATCAGGGACGATGCTGAAACGATACATCGTGCAGCCCTGAGTAACAGTGGGTCTCTTGCTCAGCTGCTGCCAGCCTGCTGCCAGACTTCCAGACGTCCTTTCTCAAACATTCATCCTCTGCTGTGTTTGACCTGCTGGAGGAGTACCAGAGCCTGTGTCAAGACAAGGTAGGTGTGTGTTCTAATGATGATGGTGTTTAGGTGGAGGTTCTACAGAGGTGTGTGTGTGTTCTAATGATGATGGTGTTTAGGTGGAGGTTCTACAGAGGTGTGTGTGTGTTCTAATGATGATAGTGTTTAGGTGGAGGTTCTACAGAGGTGTGTGTTCTAATGATGATGGTGTTTAGGTGGAGGTTCTACAGAGGTGTGTGTTCTAATGATGATGGTGTTTAGGTGGAGGTTCTACAGAGGTGTGT
>JAOEHI010054204.1:0-11251 GCA_025447815.1 Percopsis transmontana | reverse complement strand
GAGGACGGGCTAACCTCCCTTCTATGGACACCAGAGGATGGGCTAACCTCCCTTCTATGGACACCAGAGGATGGGCTAACCTCCCTTCTATGGACACCAGAGGATGGGCTAACCCTTCTTCGAAAATTAAATCCAAACATTAAGAGAATAAAATGAGTGGATTTTAACCCTTTGATAAACAAATATATTTTATAGACGACTTGAGAGAGTAGTCTATAAAATATATTATTGGGAGACCAAAAATGCTACTCATAAAAAAAATCTGTGTTTTTTTTTTTATTAATTCGACTTTGCATTGCATATACAGCCCGTCAACCATAGGGGGTGCCGCAGTACCCCCAGCAGTATTGTCCACTTTGCAGAACCTGAAATACTCCAATGTTTTAAATGTGTTGTATCTCTGCCTTTGGGATTGTAGCTGTTTTACATGAGGTCAGTTTGTTAGTGTGTGTTGCTAGCTCGTTGAGTCTGCCTTGTCCCCTGACCTGCCCCAGCAGTCTGGCTGGGGCCTGTTGCCCCACAGAACATGTCCCACCCACAAGCACATTTCTCTCCCAGCAGGCCTTTCCTTCTGCTCCAGGTGTCAGCGTCCCATGTAGCCATCTGATTGGGTGGTTGGGTTTGACCCGCTGGCATCCGGGGTCACGACCTATAGGTCAAAGGAAGTCATTTAGACATGTCAGCGACTAATTATTTCACCATCTGTGCTGACTGAGATGATTGAGCTCCTTGTTGCGTGGTCAAATAGCCTCATTTCCAATAGTTGTGTCTCAGAAAGTTTAATTTATTCAGGGTTCAGGGTACTTCCAAAACCATGAACTAACAGTATTGGACTCTACAACATGTAACCTACACCTTCATCAAACAGACCAGCTTTGTTAAATAAATAGACAACTACACTCGACAGATTCCCGACCTCTCGTTCGACATGACCCCTCGTTCACGGTAAGTCTGTATTTATCGACATTACGTTGTAAAGCTTACTTTAAGACATACCTCAAGT
Organism: Percopsis transmontana; assembly: GCA_025447815.1. Taxonomy (NCBI): domain Eukaryota; kingdom Metazoa; phylum Chordata; class Actinopteri; order Percopsiformes; family Percopsidae; genus Percopsis; species Percopsis transmontana. Next base: position 10,248 of record JAOEHI010054204.1, on the reverse strand, counting down.
CTTAATCATCTCTTGCCATTCCATGGTGAACCGGAACAAGAACCAGAAGCACTTATAAGGCTTCTGTAGGCCCTTGTGTCTACTCTGGACCTCTGAGCGACTATGGAGGAGAGGGTGGTGAGTTCCAATACCACCCAGCAGAGAGTGACAGAGGATGCCAAGGGATGGAGGGATGAAGGGACGAGATAGGAGGTTGGCGAGAGAGAGAGGGAGAGGGAGAGAGACAGAGAGAGGGAGAGAGAGAGAGACAGAGAGAGGGAGAGAGAGAGAGGGACGAGACACGGAGAGACGGAGAGAGAGAGAGAGAGGGAGAGAGAGGAAGGGAGAGAGAGAGGAGGAGAGAGAGACAGAGAGAGAGAGAGGGAGAGAGAGAGGAGGAGAGAGAGACAGAGAGAGAGAGAGGGAGAAAGAGAGGAGGAGAGAGAGACAGAGAGAGACAGAGAGAGAGGAGGAGAGAGAGAGGAGGAGAGAGAGAGACAGAGAGAGAGGAGGAGAGAGAGAGGAGGAGAGAGAGAGGAGGGCACACAGAGGCTTCACTGTTCGCCGGGAGGAAGACAGGGTTGCCGGGAGGAAGACAGGGTTGCCGGGAGGAAGACAGGGTTGCCGTAGGTGACGGACCACAGCAGCACAGCCAACAGAGACGGGAGCGAGGAACACGTAGGCGACAGACCCCGCGACACCGGACCAGGGACGGGGCGTGCGAGGAGAGAGGCCTGTCATCAGGAGAACCCCCTGGGTGGGAGAGAGATGCTGGTGGCTGGACCCAGGCCATGGAGCTAGAGCCAGCCAGCAGGAGGACACGATTAGTCAGGTAGGGCAATATGGCCTCACCAGGCTGTGCTCCCTTACCGCACCTCCGTAAACAACCCAGTGGACACACGGCCCGGTCCTGTAAACACAGACATGGGCTGAGGCCATAGGAGGGGTTAGCCTTGTGTAAATATGGTACATATGGTGCCCATGTTGTGTTACATTATATTATACTGTATTATATTGTATTATATTATAGTATATTGTATTATATGACATTATATGACATTATAGTATATTATACTGTATTATATTATATTATATTATATTACATTATATTACATTATAGTATATTATATTATACTGTATTATATAATATTATACTATAATATATAATATTATATTATATTATATTATTCTCTGCAACATGAAAAATGTATGAATCAATAATAACAATGCATGGATTTATTTAGAGAGAGAGTGTTTTTTTGACGGGCAGATAACAACAAATACACTCCAATATAAAACAGTAAATATTCATATTAAATATACTGTACTACAATATAAAAAGGACATACGAATCAACACAACAATACAAGATGAATATGGTTGTGGCTTTCAGATAGGCCTGCTGTGTGTCTTATCTTCATGCTTACACAGCATCAACTTTTGTGTTCATAACTCATTCTACAGTAATGTGTACTGTGTACTGTGTACTGTGTAATGTGTACTGTGTACTGTGTACTGTGTACTGTGGACCTGTGTACTGTGTACTGTGTACTATCTATTGTGTATTGTGTACTATCTATTGTGTAATGTGTACTGTGTACTGTGTACTGTTTACCTGTGTACTATCTATTGTGCACTGTGTACTGTGTACTGTGTACTATCTATTGTGCACTGTGTACTGTGTACTGTGTATTGTGTAGGTCCACTGTGTACTGCCTCATCCAGCATTCGGCTAGCCTGCGTCACGTGTTAAGTTATTCAGGTTAAACGCATGTTGGTGGTTGGGTCCGAGGAGACATGCTAATGTTGTTCTTCCACTGCCATGTTCAGATGGGTGGGGAGGATGTGTAGCGACATGAGAGTATTCCCAAGCGCTGCACTGACCTGGGCACCGCGCTCGGGGGGCTCGGGGGGCTCTGGCGGCTCCACAAAGCCGACTCTGTGCTCCCCACAAACACAGCCTTTATGCTCCGCGGCTCTTTAGCCTTTCAGCCCCCTGCCCCTCCCCCGGCGCCTCGACCCATGCAGGTTACGGGAGGGAATTCTCTGGATACTTTGCGACGCCCACATCACCCCCCGCTGGCTATGAGGTCGCCGGGCGACAAAAGACGTCTTGTTGCCTTCGCATGGAGGTTAACCAGTGGCATCGACCAGGACACATCAGGCGATCTCTCACAAGAGCTTGAGGCGGGACCGAGTGCGAGTTTTCCCATAAACCCCCCACGTGATCTGCTCTGCCGTGGTTTTGAGTGGGTACAGTGTGCAGTTAAATGAACGGATGAATGAATGAACGTCTTAAGAGTGTGTGCTTGAGCTACAGGAGCGCACAAATACCCTACCAGGACAGGCCAGGGCGAGAATGAAAGACCATTTGGTCAACAATAGGAGGAAACAGGAGCCATCTGGTGTGGAACGCTGAGCGGCTCGTCAGCGGACTTCTGACTGGTTCCACCCAGACCTGGAGCCCACATCTGTCCGCATGCCAAACACACACACACACACACACACACACACAGGACGGTTTGGTTGCTACAAAACGGGTAGACTACACGTGCAGACACACACACACACACATGTACACCTCTGATCCATGGTGTGGTGGTGTTGGCTTGCCCCCCCCCCCCCCCAGGCCTGAGTGTCACTCCAGCCTGCGGCCAAAATTGGTTTTCACACGCTGCCCGGCCCCTCCCCGTTTCCACGGCGACGCAGCTGTCACCTGTCAGCGTCCCGTCGGGGATCAGAATAGACTTCTGGGAGCGGCCGAGCCCTCGTCCCACCAGGAAGAGGCCATGTGTCCGTGGGAATGTCACTCTGAGGCAGGGCTGTGCGTGTGTGCGGGTGTGTCGCCGTGTTGCTCTGGGCGTCCTGGGCCGAAGAGGCGTCAAGGAACTCGTCGGTTGGCCTACTCTCTTGTTCTCCCGCGTGTCTGCTTACTTCAGATCCAACTTTAGATCCAACCTGAGCGACCTCACCCAATCTGCCGACCTCTGCAATCAAGCCTGCCTGTACATTTGTATGTGATGTCATTTTGGCTGTTTAATATTTTGTCTCGTGAGGCCATGCTGAGTCTATACTCTATTCTTACTCGGTGGAAATATCTATTTTTAGTAACTTGAGATTGATTTATTAACAGGTCCACTTTAAATGATTCCAATATTACAAAAGTCTTACTTGTATCCACCTGATAAACATTTTGATTTCTTGAAATGAAATCTGTTTGAACGACATGTAGGCTACACAGTTTAATTGTGTTTGAATGTTTTCAATACGGATCTGAATGCTTGATAACCCTCTACCGTGAACAATGCCTGTTACATTTGTATTCTTATTAATCTAATGAAGTGCCGATGCATCTGTTAGTGTTCCTTCACTTTATTGTACACTGCCATAAGTACAATAATGTCAATGTCATGAAATATGTAAATATGTATATGTATACTGTATATATAAATATTGTATTAGAACCGAATATACACTTTCTACATCGTATAGAAGATATAATGTCTTACAGTAGAATACATAATTATATAGATAGAGAATGCAATGCCTTTAGTATATAGAATATAATGTTGTAACCATCTGTCCGTTTGCCTTCCAGGATGGAGGAACAAGACAGAGTAAGCCGAGCATCAAGTCTGGTCACCATCTCCGCCTTTCCTCTGCAAAAAGTTTGTCTGCAGCTTGCATGGCTATTATTATCATCAGGTTTTCATTTGATCATGTCATTATCTTATTTTAAATTATGTTAATATTATCATCACGCTATCATTTTATCTTGTCATTATCTTATTTTAAATTATGTTAATATTATCATCACGCTATCATTTTATCATATCATTATCCTATCTATTTGTTGTTCAACTGATCTCAGGTGAAACCGCTACTGAACTTTTGTTAAACCCTTGACTCTGTAGTTTCTTCACCTCAGTATAAGACATCTGCTATCAACTTTCCTTGTTTCTCAAAAACACACGGTACAATCATGTCTACAAAAGTGTTCACCGTCTCTAGAATGTCAATGTAGAAAGTTTTGCAGAATGTAAATATTGTAGTTAAACTCTGCAACAGCGATGTCAAACTCATTAACATATTACTGTATACCAAGGGTCAAGTAAATAAAGGGCCAGAAATGTACTCCTAAAAAGGTTGGCAAAGTCCAACAAATAGCCTGCAGAGCCCATATTATATACATAATTAGACCTACCTTCTACCCACATGGCATTTAGTCAAATACGACGTTTTCACATTCTCTGACACGTTTTCTTTGAAATAAGTGAATCTATTTAAGTCCTTGGCTGTGGCCAATCAGGACCAGGGATTGGTCTGTCAAACGGGTTCTGTCAGAAGACATTGATAATCTTCCTCACAGAGAACATCTGTTAATGAGTAGGTGCTTCTATAGATCCGCAGTATACAAGTGTAGATGTGTATCTATGGATACCAGCTGATATGAGCAGCACAGAGGGAGAAAAAGACTCCCTTACATAGGTTTTCTACAGCGCCCGCGAGTCTTCAGAATTGGTACTGTTGCAGAGTTAACATGCTGCCAATGAGCTCTGGGGCCTTAATGATATGATTATCTCAGGGCATTTGGCCTGCGGGTTTGACACGTGTGCTCGAGAAGAACAAACACGAGTACCTTGACGTCAGCAGGATTGAGATACTGAAGCTACAGTAGCAGAGTAGAGGATTTAACAAAAGTTCCCCACACTTTATGTTACCTTGTGGCCTTACAGTAACTCGGTCATGTCCAGCGATGAGAAGGTATTTGTGTTGAACAAACACGGTATTCAGCTGAACATACTGTAAGCTCTTTGACTTGTGTCTGACCCTTGTGGTGGAGGCCAGCGCTGGATAAACCTTGTTTCAGTTTGAAACTCAAGAGCGCAAGTTGCACTCCTACACCTGGGTGCTGAGCGGCAGTTCCCTTCTCTACCCCTCCCCCATGCAGACATGTGTTTCAAACACGTGTGTGCTTCTGGGGACGCTATAATGTAACCGAGGAGCGTACTGTATCGTCAGGGCAACAGACTAGTTCAGTTGAACAGTAGCTCGTGTTCCATCATAAGCCTGTTTGCGCTCAGCTCCGCGGTGGCCCCACACCAGGGCATGCTGTAGGGATGTTGCATGGTGTTTAGGGACATTAAAGCATGTGTACGATGGCTGCTATATTGTCTGACCGCAAGAACACAACTGTGTGTGGTTTTAAAGCAGTTTTAAAGCAGTTTCAAAGCAGTTTCAAAGCAGTTTCAAAGCAGTTTTAAAGCAGTTTCAAAGCAGTTTCAAAGCAGTTTTAAAGCAGTTTCAAAGCTGTCGAATTCTTTTGATTTTCAGGAGAGTGAAAAAGCAGTTACCACAGTAATTCCCCTCTTGTAATATATAATATACAGTATGTATTATTTCCTGGAAGCGTCTCTAGTGTAGAGACGCTCACATTGGGTAATCCATTCTTTGTTAAGCATGGTAAGATCTACACAGCTTGGTTACTATATTTTACCGGCAGTTACCTATCCATCTTTAAACCATGGAGTGACGGGATATTATATCCCACCCTGTTGTTGTGTCCCCATGGCAGCAGGGCCGAGAGGATAAGGTGCAGACATTTGGGAAAAGGTGCAGAGCTGCCCGGAGAGACCCCAACTGCACGGTTGTCATCAGAGGGTGGCTGCTTAAGAAGGTAACCACAGCAACCACACATGTGTGAAGATGGACGTGGGTGGGAGTCGGCATGTAGCTACGGTTAAAACTACAAACATTACAAACAGTACTTTGATGCAGTTGGGAAAGGGGAGAAGCCGCAGGCTAAGATCCCTGGCTCCACTCCACAGGGGGGAGGCATCTTGCTCATGATGGTTTACTGTACAGGTGGGCCAACTCAGGGGCTCAAACCCATGACCTTCCGACTGGGAGTTGAACAACCAGACCACTAGACTACCCTGTCCCCGATACATCCACCGTGCTAGCCACCGGCAGAAACCAGAAACTCACCAAACTCACCCAACCCAATCAGAAATTACATTAGTGTCCATGAATGCGTAGTGTTATGTGGGAGAAACACACAGACCAATCGTTAGACCACTTGGTTCCGCTGACTATGGTTGTTGTCCATGTCTGTAGGACAGCTCTGGCTTGAAGCTGTGGAAGAGGAGATGGTTTGTCTTGTCAAACTACTGTCTGTTTTACTACAAAGGTACAAGTCATACACACACTATTCCATGTTCTGCAAAAGACATTACTATCTTTTCACACTGGCACCGGTTTTGAAGCTGATTGTATTCAAATAGTTACGGAGCTGTTGTTGGATGTTGTAAAACCATCCTGATTTTGCCATCTTCGCCATCATCTTCTCCCATTTGTTCTACTTTGCACATCAGCCTAGGAACTGCAATTCAAAAGCGTTTGAACGTAGGTCGGCCGGGGGCCTACATTGATTAAGTGCCAGTGTCGACTTTGAACGGAGCGTTTCCAGACCGATGTGTAGAGTGCAACAAATGACGGAGCTGTAACGCCTTGTCAGGCGATAAGAGGAGTGTCCCTCCGGACTCACCAAGAGATTGAGGAGTTTCCCTTCTCCCGTTATTTAGCAGTTATGTTTTCCACTATGTTAGCAAGCATGTTAGCAAGCATGTTAGCAAGCATGTTAGCAAGCATGTTAGCAAGTTTGATGGAAAAGGCTTAGTGACGTTTGCTCAAAATGAATCCCGGGGTTGTGTGTGTGTGTGTGTGCGTGCGTGTGCGTGTGTTTGCCTCGTCTCAGACAGCAGAGAGGAGTCGGTGCTGGGAAGCATTCCTCTCCCGAGCTACAGCATTCTGTTCTGCTCCCCGCGGGAATGCAAGAACAGGAAGTTCACCTTCAAGGTTCGTACCCGCATGGGCCTCTGTCAAATAACACAGGATGTGACATTTATGTAACAACATATCAAATGTGACATGATGTCTCCCATCCCAGGTGGTGCACCAGGGAATGCGCTCGTACTATTTCAGCGCAGACACCCAGGAAGACATGTTGGGCTGGGTTCGAGCCCTGAGCCAGTCGGCCGCCATGGAGTCGGGTGGCTCCCTCAACAGGTAGCCTTGTAGATTGCACTGAATGGAAGGCTGACAGATGTGTGTATGTGTAATATGAACCTATTTCATAAAACCAACTGCAATGCACCTCCACATCCCACGTGTGGCCTCGGTCGTTAGGTCACGACCCAAAAATAATAGAATTTCCCAACCATTAGAATTGATTTCACAAAACAGTGTGTGCAGTGACCCAAAAGATGTTCACATCCCCTACGCAAAATAAAATAAAAGCACACCGTTTGAAGTTCGCTAAACTGGTAAAAATACGAAATAAAAGTTTTCCCACGTCCACGACCCACTCCGCACAAGGTCCCGACCCACTTTCGGGTCGGGACCCAGCGGTTGGGAAGGCCAGAGCCAAATGTAGATCCATAATAATGCTCATGTGGAGTGTGTCTGAACTGTCTGCTGTCCCTCGTAGGCGTTGCTCCAGTTACCAAGACTTCACTCAGATAGGGGGCAGCACTGAGTCGGTGGAGATGCTCAACTCCGCCTCACTGGGGGAGGGCCAGCGGCCCCGACACGTCGCCAGGACCCTGAGCGAACCAAGTCACATGACGGGGGGGAGGATGGGGGTTGCCCACGGCGACCAGAGGGGCAGACGGAGCGCACAGCGAAAGTAGATGAGTTTTGTCGCGAGCCGTGCGTGTGTAAAGGGGCCATGTCAGGGGTCGGAATAGGGTCAAGAACATTCTGTTATGATGTCAGCTGTGTCTGGGTTCAAGGGTCGCATCCTTCAAGGGCCGCGTTCCAACACCAAACGCTTAAGAGCGATGCGAAATGCAGCCTTCTTTCCCCCAGGCCAACCAAGATTTATTGTGCACCGCTGATGATTGGTTAGTTCAGGAAACATGGTGGACCAAGCAGCGGCAGCGATGGAGGAGCACGTTTTTAAATGTATGCGGTAAAATGTAAACAATAAAACTCCATTCTTAATGTTTCACCACTAACTTAAGTGAATGAAGTTAGTGGTGGCTAAGATCATAGAGCGAGCGCTCTATGAATCGTTGGTAGCATACCGTAGCGGTGTCACTTCCTGCCGCTGTCCAGGTTTCTAGGCGACAGGAGCGATGCTTCGTGAGGCACAGAGCAGCTCCGTAGACGAGACCGCCTCTTCCAACAAGGCTTGGTTCGGCATTCGCGGTCACAGAAGGCTGCCTCCTTTGTCTTCTTCCAAGGATGCGGCCCTTGAGTTGAGACACAGCTGTTGTTTGTTGCCTAAAGCCCCTAGGAGCACAGCCTGATGTGCCACAAAGAGCATATATTCTAAACGTATATTTTAGAGGTTTCACCAACTAGTCAACTAGTCAACTAGTCAACTAGTCAACTAGTAATTGACTAATCCTTTGTTTGTTTATTGAAGATCTACTAAAGCCTTGGTGCTGATGACACTTTATCATAGGACATAAACTAATATGCAGCATGCAGTGTACTGTATGTGTCTGTGTCTGTCACCAATAGAAATACTGTAACCGTGTTCCTCAGCACCCCCAGCCCTCCAGAGCTCAGCAGGAGAGGCTGTGCTTCCCGACAGGACGAGGACTCTCTCCTGTACGCCTCCTCCGGCCTCGGGATGCCGCCCCGGCATGGGGAGCTCCCCAACGCGTGTCCTCCGCCCCCGCGGGGCCACCTGGGGTCTCGACCCCACACGCCCGTGGGGAGGGTGGACATCCGACCCCAGGATGACCTGGGACACCTCTGCTACGTGCCTGGATCGCCCGAGTTGGGGTTCAAATCCGCCCCTCACACGCCTGTCAGAGAGAGGTGGCAGGACTCCAGCAAGGTTAGACCTCACACGCGCTGCTACCATTGGCTTGTTGTACCGTCGCATTAACCAATAGCATGAGCCTCAAACTCACAGTTAGCGTTTGTTTCCTAGCCTGTAGCTACGTATGGATCTGTCCATCATATTCTGGTTGGGAGAAGGCCACTAAGCAAGGTACATATGACAGTCAACACGTCCATTTGACATTATACCAGTGCAATGGTTTTCATGCATTTGTCTGTAGCACATTACATGTTCATTTTAAGGCACTTCACATGCCAAACAATATGCACTGCATTAGTTAAAGGTCACCTATCGTGAAGTTCAAGTTCTTCCAGTTTTGTGGTCAGGTGTGTTACCTGAAGGGTCCCAAAAGGCTCATTGGGAAGTTCCTCTCTCTGATGATGTGGCCCCAGGAGTGACATCACTTCTGGATTGTAACCAATCACCTCTGACCTATCCTAGCCACGCCCACTCAGATAGCCAATCACGTTAGAGCATGTGAACAAAGTGAAGCACCAGCTGAAATGGAATGTTCAGTTGAATGTTGAAGAGAACAAAGAATGAACATGTCTCCTAGTCATGTAAATGTAATGGTAGTATTTGGATATCCTTGCCATTACTGTAGTACCATAACCATATTCATAATGTCACCATGCCATAAGAGTGTTATTATATAAAACCATTATGGTCTCTTCAGAACTGCTCTACGGGGGGAGACACAGATTTACTGCCCCCCTCTCCACAGCCACCCGAACACCTTCATCATCATCATCACCACCACCACCGCAGCCACCTGTCTGTCTGTCTGCTGCCGTCTGCTCCGGTACAGCGTGTCTGTCTGTCTGTCTGTCTGTCTGTTTATCTGTCTGTCTGTCTATCTGTCTGTCTGTCTACACCAGTCTGGCTGTCTGGCTGTCTGCCTGTCTGTCTGCCTGTCTGTCTGTCTGTCTGTTTATCTGTCTGTCTGTCTGTCTGTCTGTCTGTCTGCCTGTCTGTCTGTCTGCCTGTCTGTCTGTCTGTTTATCTGTCTGTCTGTCTGTCTGTCTATCTGTCTGTCTGTCTACACCGGTCTGTCTGTCTGTCTGTCTGTCTGTCTGTCTGCCTGTCTGTCTGTATGTCTGCCTGTCTGTCTGCCTACCTGTCTGTCTGTCTGTCTGCCTGTATGTCTGTCTGTCTTCCTGTCTGTCTGCCTACCTGTCTGCCTGTCTGTCTGTCTGTCTGTCTGTCTGTCTGTCTGTCTGTTTATCTGTCTGTCTGTCTGTCTGTCTGTCTGTCTGTCTACACCGGTCTGTCTGTCTGTCTGTCTGCCTGTCTGTCTGTCTGTCTGTCTGCCTGTCTGTCTGTCTGTTTATCTGTCTGTCTGTCTGTCTGTCTGTCACAGCCATGCCCTGCTCTCTGTCCTGCTGTCTGTCCTGCTGTCTGTCACTGCCTTG
>JAOEHI010054203.1:0-14275 GCA_025447815.1 Percopsis transmontana | reverse complement strand
TTATTATTAAAACAAGGTTGATATCATACGGACTTGTGTCTTCTACGGGAGCATATGCTATCGTATCACAACCTCGTGAATAGTGGTAAGTCTGCATTGGATGGTTACGAAATTATGACTCATAATCCCAATACAGAATATGAATGGGATTTTTACTTCCGGAACCACACTGTTGAGCTCTATAGGTCTACGCTAAATATGAGCACGCTGCAAAATACACAAACACGCCAGGGTGTAGCGTCACAAACACGCACAGACGCAAAGTGTGTGAAGAAAATGAAAAGGGCATAGCCAGCCAAAGTCTACAATGGGCTGGCTAGCCACTCACACCAACATATCAGCAATAAGTAGCCTGAAGAACCACTATCTTTGTCATTATTATTTTGTTTGTTTCTAGTTTCAAATAACATTCAAATAATAAAAAGATAACGGCGATTCATATTCGGGAATAGACCCAAGTCAGAAAAAACAAGGTAACTTACTCATGTTTCGTCTCACGTTGGCATCCACAAAGGCACAACCGCGCTGCTGTGCATCGTCAATACGTCTCCGCTGTAATGTGCGATATCTTATTACATATACGTAGTATCCGAATCCATGTAATGTATACCCACTCAAGCTTGAAACTGTTTACATCGTTTCGGCGCAAAGTTCCGACTTCCGAACGAAATTGTTTCTTCTTCCAATTCTTGTTATTGGCAGATTATAACTAACGTTTCTAACGCATACCGCCACCTGCTGTACAGGAGTGTGTAGAAGGACTTTGAGTACTGCTTACTGTAGCGACACTTAACAGTCAAGTTAAATGATAAACTTGATATGATAAACGTTATCTACATTGTGTAGCCCTAAATCAGGGATGACATACATTTGTTGTCAGAATCACGTCTTCCTTCCGTCATCTGAGAATTAGACCAACAAGGTCAACATATTTAGGCCTACCTTGTCGATCATCGGAGATATCAGCTGACTCATGGGGATCCAGCAAGCCCTCTGCACCTTCTTCGGTGAGTCTTGGTTGATCGTCTCTGGACTTCATCCTGTCCTCTCTTGGACGCGATGCCTCGGACACGGGTTTAACGTTACCTTTCTGATAGCCGAGGTTAACTGTAGGAGCCCAGTCTACAGACTCAATGTCATTTAAACCGCTAGGGCAGCCTAAAGAAAACAACAAAACTGGAATCAAACGCTTGTAACAATAAGGTTGCACCATGCATTGGCAACAATAACTAAGAGCTAACTTTACCTAAGATAGCTAAGTTATTGTTGCCAACAGTTAACGTTAGACATCGTATCATATTGGTCCTCAGTTATAGGAGCAACTTTAGCGTTACAAACTGTAACGAGCGAAGAAAGAAACAATAACGTTACAAAGTAAAGAAACAGGTAGCTACATAAACAGTCACATAAGTTAAACTACTTTACCAGTGACGAAGTGGTCACTGCACACACGAGCATTGTTTGATTCGGCTCCTCCCGACCGCAAATTAATATTCCCAAGCCATCTTCGCCGGCGCTTTTCGGTCAATTGTTTACATGTGTCCCCCTTATGGACTACAACCGTCGGTACTCGGTAGAAACTCCTCGTGGTTTCTCGGTTGGATCGATTTGAACAACCGTAAACTACGCAAACCTTAGGCATTTTGATTTCGTCTACGTGAACTTCTAATTCTGGAGTGTTGCCTCCTGTGTAGACAATCACTTCTCTTCCTTCCCCGTCCGAGCTTCGCGCCACAGCAACCCACTGGCGGACGTGACGTCATATGAGAACCAGGGACATCCGGGAACTCGGGAGCATAGCAACCACGACTAGTGAAACTTTCTCGCGAAGCCATTAAATGTATATGCCAAGTTGACAACATACTATTTCTACTGATATTTCTATCGCCTACCATGCCCAAATCGTGAGGTGAGGTGGTGGGTTACACGAACCGTGACGAGGAGGGAGAGTAGGCTACATTTTGAAAACATACAACGCAGATTATGGAAACGCGCAGACATTTCCCTAACTGAATTTTCATGAATGCGTTTAAAATATGCGAATGTGTTGGATGGAAACCAGCTGCTTTCTCCTGTTGTCGGTTCAAGCATCGAAAAGAAAAACAGAAACAAGCAATATTTTTGCAAGGAACAAAAATGAAACCAGAAACGTGAATGTTGCGTAACAAAAACATTTAATAAATCACATTTAATTCATCACTAGGCCCCTGGCTTAGGTCGCTGCCTCGAAAAAGAATGACCAGAGTATCCTAGATCTCCAAAACTACAAGGGCTATACAGATAATAAAGGTACCAAAAGAAAGGTAACAACTGTGAAGTTTGGAAGAAAGATGAATGTGGATGTTACTGGGTCAGAGTACATAAATAAGCTAGAACACAGCATAATCCGCCTGACACAAGTTTTAGAGTGAGTAGCCGATCTCATTTGAATTATGAACACTATTGAATTATGAACACATCTGATGAGAACGTGTGACGTTTGATGCCAATAGAGTTTTAGTAGAAGTAAGTTTAGGCAGACTTCCAAATGGAGACGTCAGTGCCATTTGCCACCTTTCTCAGGTACCAGACAGCAATAGTCAATCCCTACATTTAGTGTACTTGAATGTGAATGTACACTATATGTGTACATTCACCCAGAACTCTATACCCGTTCCCATTAAAAGAGAGAGACCATACAATGGAAAATAAGTTTGACTCCAAATGGAGCAGATTTAATACTTTAAAAACAATTTTTTTTTAAAACAAAACAAATCCACACGTACCAAAACAACGAACAAGGTTACAGTGTCCTTGGGTGAGTTCTTTATAATATAAATAAAAAAAACACACCCGTTTTATCCTAAACCTATCTGTTGTGCCAATCCCTGAAACAGTTACGCTTTGATGTAAGGCACAGGGGGACTTTGCACTTCCTGCAGTACACCGGTGTTTTCACTTTGGGGATGCCAGAATCCTGGCATCGCCTACAGTTTTTTCTGTCTTTGCTGGCGTTATCGCTATAGTATTCTGGCATGCAGGATGGTGGTGGTGGTGGTGGAGGAGGTTCAGACCGTTTGGCAAAGCTCACCATTTCTGCGAGTAGCTTTTCTCTGAACTGCTTCTGCGTGCACGGCTTAGTGGGGCCGTTCTTGTGGAGTTCCTTGTAAAGTAGAAAACTATTTACAGCGGCAATATCAACGAAATGGAAAAAAAGGGTCTTGTACCACTTCATGGTTCTGTGGTGTACACTGTAGTAGCTGATCATTGCATCCGATAAGTCTACGCCACCCACGCTCCGGTTGTAGTCCACTACGGCATCAGGGATGGGCACGGTCTTTGTCTGCCAAACGCCACCCTCCTTTACCTTCCTTTTCACAGTATGTCCACTTAAGGCCTGGTGCACAGTAGAGCACACGGTCACCTTATGCGTGTCCATCCATTTCACAAACAATAAACTGCCTTTGCGAATCCACCGCAAATCTCCCCTTTTCACTTTTTCTGGCAGGTCGTTCCGTTTCGTTTGAGGGAAACCAGTCCTGTTGGTCCGAATGGTCCCGCAGGCACCAGTGTTCCTCCTGCGCAGTTCCTCGAAAAGGGCGGGGCTGGAGTAAAGGCTGTCCACGAAAAGCGTATAGCCCCCACCGAGCAGAGGGAATGGTATCTGGTCCATAATAGGGGTCACTCTCGTGCCTTCGTGAACACGAAAATTCCACGTGTATCCAGTGTGAGAGTCAGCAAGTACAAATATTTTATACCCCCACTTCGTAAGCTTTGCCTTTTTATATTTTCGCGTCACCATCCTTTCATCTATGTAGATGTTTTGGGACGGCTGGAAGTGTGATCGGCAGGCACTGGTTAGCTCAGTGTACAGGGGCTTGATCTTGAACAGTCTATCATATTCTGCAGTGCCCTTTTTACCGTCGTTGGCTTCGTCGTCCTCTGGTTTGCTCAGGTGCAGCGACCACAATATAGCTTCAAAACGGTCCCGTTTCATAGTGTCTCCGGGGAAACAGAAATTATATGGCCATTCCTTCCTCCAGTAGTTGCTCCACTCATGCACAGACACAAGGCCTGAGAAGAGCAAAACGGACAGGAAAACGTAAAAGTCACCCACCGTTAGAGGTTTCCAAGTAAACTTCAGTCCAGACTGCAATCTCTTCGCAGCATTTGCATTTGTGTTGTCGATTATTGTGCCGATGACGGAGGCGCTAAAAAACAGTTGAAAGAGTGAAAGGGGGGTCCATGAGGCAGTGGCGTCGATTGTGGGGCCGGGGACTCTGGTGGGCATAAACTCGATTGGGTCTGGTCGCTCATCCTTCTCTTCTCCATTATGCCACCTATCTTCTTCCTCTCTCACTCTTTGAGTGGCAGGCCTACCTCTACCGCGCTTACTTGGATGCTCTGAGTTTGGGAAGACTTCGCCTTTTCTTTTGGGTTGAGTGCTCTTCACAGGCGACTCTGCGTCTGATGAAGACTGTGGCTGAAGGGCGGCGGCAGAAGTGAGTCGACTGGAGCGTCGCTGAGGAAGGGGACCAGAGAGTCGCCCACTAGAGCTTGATGTCTCGTCATCCTCATCTTCACTGTGTAAACAAAACACACATTTAGGACCTTTAGTTTGGACAATCTGACTAGATGGATAGATAGATATATACACACACACACACACACACGTAAATAATACAGTAACAAGAAATAGTAACATTATAGTATCATTCTATCGTCAGTAAACTTCCTTGTGTACGCCTATATTTAGCCAATGTGTTATCATACAATAAACTTCTTAGCACTAATGCATCCTGAATAGAAATTGTAGTGATGAAAAGCTGAAACGCTGACACAAACACCAAAATATAACAATAGAAAGTTGTTGACATCTAAGACCAGTTTGTGAGTTCACTCATTTTACTGCTTGAAAATACAAAGCAATCAATAAATTTATAAAAAGAGTATTAGTAGGCCTATTCGTCGTTGAGCGGACATTTTGTGTGTTCGCCCCGTAAGAGCGCAGCGATTTTGTTTGCGAGCAGTCTGGTCTCACAGGTCAGACATTTTGTTACAGATAAAGACACTAAGTAATAAATATAATTAAAATTAACAATGAGATTACATACTCTGATGTTGGAGTAGGGTCCTGGACACACTCTTCACTCTCGTAGTCGGGGTCTGGTTCATCCTGCCAAATCAGGTTCTCGTCGTCTGATTCAGAGTCCATTGGAATACATTCACTCCCACTCTCATCGATTATAACTGCTAATTTCAGCGTGGTTAAACCCGACTGAGATTGTCCAGTCTCCGTTTTACTCAAGTCTGAGGAGAGGAGTTGGCCTTCTCTAGAAGGTTCTAACCCACCAGCTGGGTCTACGTTCCTGGCTGCTTCTGACACTCCACAGTCCTCTCCATCAGCTTCTGTTTTATTCTGTCCAGATGAGGTGCTGGCTAGAGGCTCACTGTTCTCCTCAGTTTGGGTTGGATGAAGCTGTGAGGAATGTTCCTCTTCATCATACTCACTCTTCACAGGGTCAGGATTGAAAGTGAACTTGATATCAGCCTCTTCCGGTCCTGGAAGCTGCTCTCCCTCCTGACTGGTCCACAGTTCCTCCAGTTCCTCTTTAATGTGGGGGGGCTCTGGTTCCTCCTGGTCCATACTGGGGCTCTGCTCCACTTTACACACAAAGAGCTGCTGGCCATCTGGAGGACAGAGAGAAAAGATATCTCAAAACCAGGCCCATCTGACTAAGTTTAGCTGGACATTAGAAATTTACACATTTAAACGCCAGTGAAGATGTTTTCTTTGAGAAGAACCAAAGTGAAGGCGGACAATAGTAGGAGCCATTTAGCTTAGCTTTCAGAAGGCGGTTGACCTTGAATAATAATTTGACCAGAATATTTGTATCACTGCTGAAACTTAAAACAAAAGAAGTTACAAAGGTGACACAGTTCCCCTAAAGAGTTTATTGGTCACATGAAAGAGGTTCAGAAGGTGACAGCACGGTAGCATTTAACTAGCTATGACCTGCTGAAATGCTTTTTTTTGCTATTCAAATTATGTATTTTAATTATCATATGCATTCTATGTATAATATATTGAATTTAAAATTTAAACCATATGGCATTTTATTCATTGCATGTCAATTTTCCTTGTGACGCACTTGGTGCGTGTCATTTATTTACTGTAAAGCACAAAGAAAATGTACTATTATTATATTTGTCCAGATGAGATGCTGGCTAGGGGCTTGCCCACCAAGACAGCGGAGCGTGCCTCCCTTATGCGTGTGTGCTGCTGTACTTTACATGTCTTAGTGAAATGACACTTAAATTACACCTCGAAAATGGAGTTTGATAATACAATGGGAAGGCAACAGACTCGTCGCCACAATCTCCGACATCGTAGCGGCGGAGGGTGTACGAGCTACGCCGTTTGGCGCGGCTCTAGTGTTAATTGCGTCTGCTAAATGACCCAATTGTAATTGTGAAACAGAGACCCACGAGACTGTGGAGGTTTGCATCACAGTTTCAGAACACCCCTACTGGCTATGAATAATTTGTTTTTTCAAGCTACAAAAACATTATTATTATTATTTTTTTTAAATTGGTAGGCAATTGGATTTGTATACACATCTATATATCTATAAAAATTGTCATCCACAAGTTTGACACACACATGCCAAAGTTCCCCTTCATCATACTCACTCTTCACAGGGACAGGGTTGAAAGTGAACTTGATGACATCAGCCTCCTCCGGTCCTGGAAGCTGCTCTCCCTCCTGACTGGTCCACAGTTCCTCCTGTTCCTCTTTAATGTGGGGGGGCTCTGGTTCCTCCTGATCCATACTGGGGCTCCGCTCCTCTTTACAAAAGACATAGAGCTTCTGGCCATCTGGAGGGAACAGAGAATTAGCCACATACTGAATCGTTGGACGGAGCAGAAGTTAGCTGGACATTTAATATTCAGTGTAGTCATCGCTGGAGGAGATACCAGGTTCAAAGGGTAGTTAAGCTATAGGCCTATGCCTTTAAAAAAAAAAAACAGTGCCGATCGATATCGATCACAACAAGGTTGTGTCGACATTCTTTAAAGAGTATGTCGAGCTGCTGGTTTTTAGCATTCGCAAGCTATAGGCGCTTTTCCACTGCACAACCCTGTATTAACTCTTTCGGGGCCGAAAGAAGTAGGCTACGTTACATACTCTGGGGCAGGTAGGCTACTTATGAGCACCCCTGGAAAAACTGCTGGACGGGGCTCGGTGCTTATCGGTTAAACCCAACCTGAGTGGAACAACAAGCGCCACTATATTCATTTATCAAGTACGGTAACTACAGCTGCCACGAAGCCATTTAACTTCTAGCAACTTAAGAGCAACATTCGACTGTGGACTCGATTTAATCCTAACATTGTCTGGACAATCTCTGATTTAACATTCTAATGTTAACATATAATGAAATAGTTATATATATATTATATCATTATCTTGTCGTGCTCGGAATTTACGTGGCAATCGAAGAGCAAAGGCAAAGTTGTAACGTTTGGTCCGTAGTTCCACCACCACAATGGAAACCGCCACTTCTCGCCCGGGAAGTGGCCAGAGTTCCTCGGGTGGAAAAGCGCCTAGTGTGTCGAGGTCATACATGTCGGTGAACCCGTGTCTCGTTCTGATATTTTGTTTCTATTTTCAAATAACAGTAAAATAAAAAAGATAAAGAACAGCGATTCATATCCGGGAATCGACCAAGTCAGAAATAACAAGGTAACTTACTCATGTTTCGTCTCACGTCGGCATCCCCTTAAATAGACAATCCCGCTGCTGTGCGTCGCCAATACGTCTCCACTGTAATGTGCGATATCTTAGTATTCCGAAATATTTATAATGTATAGGCCTACCCACCCCGACACTGTTTCGACTTCCTAACGAAAACTGGTTCTTCTTCTGCTTCTTCTTCTTATTGGCAGATTATAACTAACGTTTGGTGCGTACCGCCACCTACTGTACAGGACTGTATAGAAGGACTTTGAGTATGTTTCTCACCTGAAAATAAATAAATAAATACAATTCTTCCTATTAACCCAGCGCCTTTAAGAAATACAAATAAATCCTTAATATTATATTATATTTGTCATTGATTTCTGCCATGCCTGTCTGTATTCAGCATTCTTATTACATCTGAACAATACATGTTCTACATCTTCCTTTTCTTGATATTCTGAACATAAACCCATATTTTTTTCCAACATCTAATGTGTAGCATTATATCCAGTGTGACCTACTACATACTTTACATCTTCAAGTTAAAACGTGAATCTTTTTCCTCCAACATTTTTCTGAATTTTGTGATAGCATCTTACATTAGTTTCAAACTCCCATTATTTTTGCCATCTTTGCATTATTCCAGATCTTATTTTAGATTTGGCTTCTCCTTTCCCTATTGAAATACTAATTTCCCTTTCTTTATTGCCTCTTTAGCTATTTCATCAGCTTTTTCATTGCCCTTAATCTCAATATCTGCTGGAACCCAAAAAACGTAACTGAAATATGTATTTACTTCCGGTTTCAAAAACGTTGTTTCTAAACGGTGGAGTCACATTGAATAAAGTGCAGGAAGCTCTAACCCCAGCGGAGGATTGGGGAAGGAAATTGGGATTTAGATTATCTATTGAGAAGACTAAGGTTATGTTTTTTACTAGGAAGAAAATAGATGAAAGTATTAAACTGGTGTAATTGGTAGGGGTAGGAATTTGTAAAGGGTGAAAAATTTTAAATTTCTTGGTGTGTTTTTTGACACAAGACTTACATGGAGGGAGCATGTTTCAAAAGTAGTAGACACATGTAAAAGGGTAATGAATTTAATGAGATGTCTTTCTGGAACAGAATGGGGAGAAGATGTAGTTTCTTTGAAGCCAATTAATGTATATTTAATTAGAGCATGAATTGAATATGGGTGTTTGTCTTATGGATCTGCAGCCAAGTCAGTTTTAGCTGGATTAGATAAGCTAAGGCACTGAGAATATGTACGGGAGCTGTGCGATCTTTCTCAGTGTATTCCTTGCGGGTAGAAACAGGAGAAATGCCACTCTGTTTGCGAAGATAGCAACTTAAGGCTAATTATTGGGTCAACTTGATGGGTCAAAGGTGTGATCACCCGGTAAAATAATAATTCAGGCAAGCTGGGAAAGAGAGGTGGCAAGACTTCCATCCAAGTTTTGGATGGACAGGGGAGACATTGGCACAGGAAATGTCTATACAGGACAACAACTTCTGTCCAGAAGTACTGTGGCCATCAGTTCCTTTATGGCAATTGGAGGTCCCAAAGACTGATTTAGAGACACTTGGGATTAAGTCAGAAAATCCTGATTCAGATTTGGTGTATGAATTCCAGTGTCATATAATAGAAAAATATCAGCAACACATTAATTTTTACTGATGGTTCAAAGGATCAAGAAACAGGGGCTACAGGAGTAGCTTTTGTTGTTCAGAGGTGGAATGCCCAAGCTTGTAGGAGAACCTCAAATTTCCTAAGTGTGTTCACAGTGGAATTATATGCAATCCTGATGGCAGTGCGATGGACTGAGCAGATTCAGAACCATAAAGTGTTGATATGTAGTGACTCTGTGTCAGCTATCAAT
Source organism: Percopsis transmontana (assembly GCA_025447815.1). Taxonomy (NCBI): domain Eukaryota; kingdom Metazoa; phylum Chordata; class Actinopteri; order Percopsiformes; family Percopsidae; genus Percopsis; species Percopsis transmontana. Next base: position 4,675 of record JAOEHI010054203.1, on the reverse strand, counting down.
AGTATTGGGAAAGCGTCATCAAAGAGTCGACAAGACCTTGTATATGATATTCTTCTGGCAATTAGAGATGTGAAAAGGAGAGGGGTAGAAATATCATTCGTATGGGTCCCAGCTCATGTAGGTATTGCAACAAATGAAAAGGTTGATACGTTGGCCAAGGGAGCTGGTCAAAAGGAAGCCATAGATGTCAACATAAATCTATCCAAGGCGGAGGAGGGTTTAAAAGGATTGTGTGGCAGGAAACAATTTAAAATGGCAACAGCTCTGGGAGCAAGAAAGCAAAGGGAGGCACCTATTCACTGGACTGTATAACAGGATATAGTGCACTAAGGTGCTATTCCCATAGATGGCAGCAATGCAACTTTTTGGATGCTGGCTGCCTTAAATCCCCAAAGAAGAAGAAGCAGAAGAAGAAGAAGAAGAAGAAGAAGAAGAAGGTAGAGTCACATGATCAAAGGGTGACGCGTTGAGTGTTAAATAAAGGGAGCGAAAACTCCGAGGGAGATTTTGGAAGATTTCTGAGAGACAGATAAATAATGTTAGAGTTTATTGGAGAGTTTTTGTCACAGTTCCCGTCTTCTCTCAACACTCATCCAATCATTCACTGAATTCCAATGCATATGCTACTATTAAAAACTAAACCAATCAAAAAATCAATATTTGAAAACCGTTCTAAATATCCATACCGGTCAGGTGTGTTGCACACAGCGCGGCTATTATTTGCGCACTACAAAAATAAACAAAAAATTGTGGAGGTTTGTAAAATCACAGCGGTTCAACGCTTCAAAGTGTATATAATATGTAACATTAATATTAATATTTTGAATAGCGACCTAATGATAGTTAACTGGCTACTCAATGATGCACTTGGCCATCCCTAATTAATCACCAAGTCTTTGCAATGAAAACGCCTGAAAATCCTAAGACCTTAGTACACTCAATGAAAAAGTTAACACACCTGAATCCTGGCATTACTTTTTCATTCAATGCCATTTTTGTATGCTGCATTTATCATTTACATCAAAGCTGTTTGACTGAAGGGTGAAAGTTACAAAAAATCCATTAGGTGTTAAAAAAGTATGTGAATTGAAAAGGTAGTTAAAAGGTAAATCATTGCACGATTTGATAATCGCAAAGGTGATTTGAGACTATCTGTGTATAATGTCGACTCATTTATCAAATCACGTGCAGTTTTTATAACTTCTGCTCAATCTATCCCTTCTTCTAATAACATTTCAAAACAAAGTTACAAAGGACTTTACAATAAAAACATATAATGAAAACAAATAAGATCCAGAAGATAAAACATGATCAAATAATTAAAATAATGGCAACAAATACCATTAGATGTAATGGTATTTATACTTAATAGCAATGATCGATTTGTATCAGATGCAATCTTTGGATGTTTCGCCTTCTGATCCCAGAATAAAGTACATTGCAAAAGTCTGGAAAAGCTAAAAGCATGGATGACCGTTGCTATGTCTGCAGGTAGGGATTATGCATCTTGCTGAGGCCAAGTCAGGTAGATTTTCATTGGCTGTTAGCAGTGTCACTCACAAGATTATACGTAATTCCGGTGTGACGCTAGTGCAACAGGCTTTAACCATGCAGTAACCTGCAAACAGCCAGACTGGTGTAATTTCTTCTAGTACTGTTCCAGGCACAATGTGTGATGCAGAAACCCACGGCATGTAGTGGCTCATTGTGTATCAATAAAAATATCTCTTCCTGTCAAATAGGCGGGTCTTGACCCAGTTAACCAATGCTATGTCCCGGAGTGCTCTAAAATGTCCTGGTAAATGGCTACATTGACTCTGGACTTGATAAAAGACAGTGGACCAACACCAGCAGATGACATGGCACCCCAAATCATCACTTCACACTGGATCTCAAGCAACTCGGATTTTGTGCCTCTCCACTGTTCCTCCAGACTCTGGGACCTTGATTTCCAAATTAAAGGCAAATTTTACTTTCATCTGAGAGGAAGACTTTGGACCACTGAGCAATAGTCCAGTTCTCTTTCTCCTTAGCCCAGGTAAGACACTGGACTCCCAGCCAGAAGGTTGTGGGTTCAAGCCCCAGGGTTGGCCTACCTGTAAGTATCCTTGAGCAAGATCCCAAACCCTTATCTGCTCCATGTAAAAGCACCATGTAATTGTAAGTGGCTTTGGATAAAAGCATCTGCTAAACTGAATCCAAAATTGTAAAATTGTAATCTTGCAAGCTACAATTATTAGATATTAAAATAATTATGTAGACATGCGTGAACTGTTTGTGAAGAAGAAAGACAGCGATCAAACATAAATATGATGCCAAGGTTTAATTCCCATTGTTGCCTTTGCTTGTTGACACTGCACACATGAGGCTGTCATGGTGATTTCATTTGAATTAATTTAACATAAAACATGCACATGCAGTACATCTTAATTTGGCATTACCTATTATGACTATGACAGCCCTATATTTAAACTAGTTCCTAAAATTCAATTCATTGCAATCAGAGATACAGTTTCTCATGGCAATTTAGATATTAGAGTTTAAAACTGTTCAGACAAAGTTTTAGACAGACCTTCAAAATGGTAATCTTGTAATAATATAATAAATGTACATTATCCCCCAAAAAATACACAATTGTTATGATAAAAAAAACAGCTGATAAGTGGTTTGGAAACGTGAGCCTTCGACCCCTAAGTCATGGGTAGTATGGCAGTTGCATGTTAAACCCAGTTTAGATTAAAATGTAGCTAAGATACTAACATTTGTAAAATTCCTTTTAGAAATGTAGAAGCTTTTACGCAGTGATGGAACTCTCCTCAGTATGAGTTTTCATGTGTCTCTTTAAAACTCTATTCTCTTTAAAATCTTTATTACAAACTGGGCAACTGAAGGGTCTTTCCCAAGAATGAGTTAACATGTGTGTGTTAAGATACCGTTTCTGTGTATAATCTTTTTCGCAAAATGTACAACTGTAGGGTCTTTCCCCAGTGTGAATTTTAATGTGTCTGTTTAGATCACATTTCTGTAGAAAATCCTTTTTACAAACTGGGCAACTGAAGGGTAATTCCCCAGTATGAATTTTCATATGTATATTTAGATGGCCTCGCTGTGTGAAATCATTTTTACAGACAGTACAACTGAAGGGTCTTTCCCCAGTATGCGTTCTCATGTGTCTCTTTAGATCACTGTTCTGTGTAAAATCCTTATTACACACTTGGCAACTGAAGGGTCTTTCCCCACTATGAGTTAACATGTGTGTGTTAAGATACCGTTTATGTGTAAAATCATTTTTACAAACTGGGCAACTGAAGGGTGTCTCCCCAGAATGAGTTGTCATGTGTGCCTTAAGACAGCGTTTCTGTTGAAAATCTTTTTTACAAACTGTACAACTGAAGATTCTTTCCCCAGTATGACTTCTCATATGTATATTTAGGTGTCCTCGCTGTTTGAAATCCTTTTTACAAGCTGTGCAACTGAAGGGTCTTTCCCCAGTATGCATTCTCATGTGTCTCTTAAGATCACTGTTCTGTAGAAAATCCTTTTTACAAACTGGGCAACTAAAGTGTCTTTCGCCAGAATGAGCCATTATGTGCTTCTTTAGAAGGCTTTTCTGTGTAAAATCTTCCTTACAAACTGGGCAACTGAAGGGTCTTTCCCCAGAATGAGTTATCATGTGTGCCTCAAGAAAGTGTTTCTGCTTAAAATCCATTTTACAAACTGTGCAACTAAAGGTTCTTTCCTGTGTATGAATTATCATGTGTCTCTTGAGTTCACTTTCCAGAGAAAAATCTTTTTTACAAACTTTACAACTGAAGGGTCTCTCACCAGTATGAGTTATCATGTGCTTCTTTAGAAGGGTTCTCCGTGTAAATATTTTTTCACAAAATTGGCAGCTGAAGGGTCTTTCTCCAGTATGACTTCTCATGTGCATCTTTAGATTCCCTTGCTGTGTGAAATCCTTTTTACATATTCTGCAATTGAAGGGTCTTTCCCCAGTATGAATTTTCATATGCTTCTTTAGATCGCTTTTCAATATAAAATCTTTTTTACAAACTGGGCAACTGAAGGGTCTTTCCCCAGTATGACGTCTCATGTGTATCTTTAGATTCCATTGCTGTGTGAAATCCTTTTTACAAATTCTGCAAATGAAGGGTCTTTCCCCAGTATGAATTCTCATGTGTTTCTTTAGATCATGTATCCATATAAAATCTTTTTTACAAACTGTACAACTGAAAAGATTTTCCCCAGTGTGATATCTCATGTGTCTCTCTAGATGGCCTTTCTGTACAAAATACTTTTTACAAACAGTGCAATAAAAGGGTTTCTGTTTTATATGACCTTGCGGGTGGGTTTTAAGCTGACCACTTGTACCAAAAACATCACAAGACAGTTGTTTCATATCTTCTCCCTCCAACTCCATCCTTGTTTGTTGGGATTTCAGTCTGGTTAAACCTGACTGAGTATCCTGCTCCCAATCATCACTATTGTCAGTCTCAGTTTCACTCAAGTCTGAAGAGAGGAGGTGGCCTTCTCTAGAAGGTTCTAACCCACCAGCTGGGTCTAAGTTCCTGGCTGCTTCTGACATTCCACAGTCCTCCCCATCAGCTTCTGTTTTAATCTGTCCAGATGAGGTGCTGGCTAGAGGCTCACTGTTCTCCTCAGTTTGGGTTGGATG
>JAOEHI010054202.1:0-14276 GCA_025447815.1 Percopsis transmontana | reverse complement strand
TCTCTCTCTCTCTCTCTCTCTCTCTCTCTCTCTCACACATCACCGATATCTCCCTGCCTCCTTGTGCCCATACCTCCCCCTTCTGTCCTCCTTTCCTCCCGCTCCCTCTCTCTTGTTCCCCCTTCTCCTCCCCGTCTGTCCTGTTGTTTTAATAAGCCGCCGGTCCGGGGCGCATTTGAAGTATGTTTAGAATAGCTGACTCACCACTGTTTTTGTGCCACAGTTGGTTAATGGAGGGCAGATGATAGTGGTTTGGAAGCCCTGGGTTGCAGGTGGCCTCACCAGTCTTGTTTTTTTTTTTAGTGTATGTGTATGTGTGCTCACACGCGCCTTTGAATTTGCCTTTCTTTATTTTTGGCCTTGGTGTGTGTGTGACTGTTTGGCAGTTGGCTAAACACAGCTTCGAAGTGTAAACAAGGTCTCCTTATCATTAGTGTTGTTGATAAGTGTGTGTGTGTGTGTGTGTATGTGTGGGGAGAGGAGATGGCTCCGATCTGAAATATCCACTCACACGCTGTTGTCAGTGAGGTGTGTGTTCAAACCCTAGCCTCACTCACCAGCCACTAATTACAAGCTGCAGATGCTCAAGGGCTCTTCCTGTGAAGCTCCGAGACAAACACAAACGTCGGATCCTCCAATGGATCCTCCCGTTTGAGCTGACCCGCCGGAGGGATAGCACCGCAGTGACCCTGCTTCCTACCACAAAGGACGGCCAGCCAATCGCATCCACTGTTCTAAAGTGGCTGCGCTGGATTGTTCCGTGCCCCCTCACTATCTCTCCCATCCCTCCATCGCAGCTAAAACATCAGCTCATCCTGAACCCATTACCCCAAATTGCTAAATGGCTTAAATGTGCAACCACTTACGGCTATGTCTTTAAGAGGAGTAATCTTCAATCTACTGTGGAGAGCGAAAACAGGAGGTGGAGGGTGAGGAGGAGGACAATATTAGTTACTTCCCATAAACATCATCCTCTGCTCGTTCCCCATCCAAAAGCTGTATTTGTTATTGGACTGTCAGCTTGGAGATCAGGGGTGGGAACGCGAGAGGCTAGCACGCTAATAGTTACTGATGTTAATGGAGAGGTAGAACACAGACACACACATACACATTACGTATGACTCAGAACCAGTAGAACGCAGCAGCCGTGGGGTCAGGGGCCTGCTGGCTGAGGAATGAGAGATAAATGATAGTTTAGCCTGTTGTCTGAACACACTGAACCCAGGCCTTCAGACACACAGGTGGACACGCTGGGACATTCAGCAGACAGGAGGGAGACAGACCACAGCAACGCACCAAAGCACAAACAGAAGGGCCACTTCACTGACTGACAGACAGACAGACAGACGGGTCCGCCGCAGGCTGAGGCGGCCCCACCGCCTGACGGACAGAACGACGTATGGACGGACAGACACGCAGACGGAGGATTTCCAGATCCCAGTCTACTGAACTGACAGGAGGCCAAGCTCGTCTTGGTTGGCGATGTAGAAACACTCATGAGGAAGAGGATTAAGGGATGAAAAGAGAGTGGGTGGTCACTGAGGTGAGGGTTGACGACGCCGGTCCCACAGATGCAGACAGGGAAGCAAACGGGACAGGAGTGGAAAATGAACAGAATACGGAGAGGAGAGGTGACCAGCGCCATGTCTTGATGACATGTATAAAGAAGCCTGGCCGCTCACAGAGAGGATGCTCGTCACGCCCTAGTGTGAACTGTGGGGAGAGCTTTAAGGTAGCTGTTGGGAAAGAGGCAAGCAGGAAAAAAGAAGCCTGTTTATTTAATGAGCTCAGAAGTGTCTCTCCCAGTCTCTTTACAGTTCCAACCCGGGGCTCAGGCGGAGTTCAGCCAGTGCACACTGTGTGTCCGTGATGGATACCGGAATGATTCACATTAACGCAATCAGGCCGCGTCTGTTTGGTCTCTCATTAGGGACGCCGGCTATCTCACTGACGAGGACCAGGTCACACTTGTAGTGACTTCTCGGGGGGGGGGGGTTTCTTCAATGTGAGTTCCAGAGAGGACAGTAGAGAAAGCATCTGCATGCGTGAATGCTTAAAGTGACAGAACCACTGAAAGTGTTTAGGATAGCGGAAAAAGGATAGATGCGTGTAATTGTCCTCCAATTCAAGGCTCCATGAGTTCAAGTTCTAGCCTTGGAGCTGGTAGCGGGGGTGCTTTGTCTGGTAGGCTTTTCAACAGCGTTGGGGGGGGGGGTTATTGTGGATTTATGAAGGTCAGGAATCAAGCGGAGGCGGGTTATTGATGGTCCTCTTATCAACATCTGGAGCCTGATGGAACCCCTGCTGTGCTGCCCCCCAAGCCCCAAACCTGGCCTCACTGCTAGTGTGCTAACGGACACATGCACGTATGTATGCAATACATACATAAGTACCAAAAAAAAAAAAACATACAGGAAATCGCCTGCACTAACTTAACATGGCTTTCATTCCTCTTCATTTTTGTCTTTCACTCACTCGCTCTGTTCACACGGTCAACCCAGCCCACCTCTCCTCTGGCTCGGCTCCGCCCCTTGGTGCGCCCGGCCCCCTGCGGAGGGTCAGGGCTGCGGTGGACCATTTAAACATGCATGAATAATGCGTGTCTGCGGACAACAGCCATGAGTCACCAAGCCCAGCAGATGGGATGGGAATGAGAATACGCTGGATGTCTCTCTTTCTCTGCTGCGGATGAGGCATAAGGGATAAGACTATAGGCTCACTATACACACACACGCACATACATTTATATACAGGGAGCAGGCTAGTCTAGTGGTCTAGGCGTTGGACTCCCAGCCAGAAGGTTGTGGGTCCGAGCCACAGAGTTAGCCTACCTGTAAGCCTCCTTGAGCAAAATGCCTAACCCCTACCTGCCCATGTAATGGCATGTAATTGTAAGTCCCTAAAAGCGTCTGCTAAATGACGTAATTGTAATATACTAGAACATATATTTATTTCACCGAAAGTTGTATCCGATCTTTATCAAAGTCATAAAAATGGATAAAGCAAACCCAATAAAACAAAAAAACACACAAAAGGATATTAGTAACAGTATCTACAGGCACGTTGTTCACAAAGAGCAGTGTATCCGGGTGACTGTGCCTTTGGAGCCAGTTGAAGCGCCCACACGCCCACACGCCAACACACACACATACGCATGCACTCAAGCACAAATGCAAGACTAATACACCCACACACACACACACACACACACATACGCGCGCGCTCATATGCCTGTATTCAGACACCTCTAACACCGTGTCCTGTATTTGTGAAGGGACTTCCCCTGTACCGCAGGTCTGGTTCTGTTTCCAGTCAAACGCAGCTGGGTCCTTCCTGGTAGGCCCGGGCCCTGTGACGGTGCTGCCTCTAGGGCTGCGGGGCCCGTAGCGCTGCAGGGGAACAGCCCTACACTGTGTGTGTGTGTGTGTGTGTGTGAGAGAGAGAGTCTGTACATGAATGGATACAAACACACTTGTGTTACTGAAGGCACGTGTACACACTGGATATAGACATATAGACCGACAGACAGGCTGGCATGCACACACAATGTCTGCCTTTGCCCAACCCACACACAGCTGAGGTGCTCAGTGGTGTCAACAGCTCTCGCTCTCTCTCGCTCGCTCAAAAACACACACTGTCACCAGTAGAGCACCTGTCGGGGCTGTGTGTCCTGCTCCAGGACACCTTTGAGTCATGAGCTCATCGGAAAAGCAATTAAAGGCAGCGTAGGCCCCGCGCGCTGGCGTAATGTTTTGTTTTGCTACTTGGCTTCCAAATTAACCAAACCTGTCACAAGTCATCTGGCTGATGCGGGCTGGGCTATATTTATTTATTTTCTCGTTCGAAGGAGCTGGACGCAGGCTCCCAGGCTCTGCTTCATGTCCAACAATGAACCGATTCTGAAGGGGATGGATGGGGCGGGGGAGGGATACATAGCCCCCCCCCCGTAGAATGGCTTCAGCCTCTCCCGCCTGTTGCGCCAGTGGAGGGGTCACAGCCTTTGTGGTTTGGGGGCTGCGCCCTATTTGACCCCTATGGGAATGCATGTTGACCCAATCACCCCCGCTTTATTGAATGTTATGCTCACAGTGACTAAACAATAGCTGTAGTATTATATGGCATTGTGCATATGAAACCTAACCTGAGACAAAGGGCTGTACAGGGGAGCACAGTGTGTGGTTGACTGGAGATCAACCGCGGATAGCGCGCCTGAACCCAGGCGGGAACGGTTGTGCGTCCGGCCTGGCGCTCACGCCACCCACTGCCTCTTGTTCTCCTTCAAGTGCTTCGCTCTCAAGCCACATAAACGCTAAACAAGAAAGACTGACTTTAATGGGTCCTCGGTGGGTGCCCCGAGGCATGTGCGCATCCCATCCCAAACACACACACACATACACACACACACACACACACACACACACACACGTGCTACGTACGCGTGCATTTGAGTTTTGAAGACCCCTTATGAGATCTCCCTCTGTGTTTTTGCTGTAATATTTTTTTACCCTCTACTTCAAGGAATTACTTAGGAAGTAAGAAAAACACCTCTGTTATTGTTGTCGACCCTTTTTTTTGGTAATTACCCCCCCGCCCCCCCAACTGCCCCGTCAGAGATGGGGAAGAACAACAGTCCGCGAGCTCCTGAGGTCAAGCTGAAGCAAGCCGGGCCGTCACACCGCACTGCACCGTTCAAAGGACATGTCATTCTCAGACGCTAGTGTCAACACAGAGAAGACGGGGGGGAAGACATATCTAGAGGATTTGAAAGTTGTTAGAGAGCTTTCCAGTGGTGGCTAGATCTTTGGGCCCACTAATGGGCCTTGTTGTCATTGGCCGAGGGCAAACGACCGTACTGAAAACAGCTGGTACTGTACTACTGTACAATCCAAACAATGTTGAGACAAAGGCTATTTCAGTCAGCACACTCGCTGAATTAGCCTGACTTACCATGGCTTTAAATGGGCCGTAGTCCAGTTGGTTGCTCAGTTAATCTATTTATTTACAATTTGTAGTACATTATTTGCTAACTTGCTTATTTACTGAGCTCGCTAATGTACATCATGTCTGTGCTAATGTTTTCTGACTGCCGAGTCTTAGGAGTTCAATTCGGCCACGCTACATGCTGATGCAGTGCAACGACCACAGCCTGGCAGCTTTAAACTTCATCGTTATCTGCAATTAGCCATTTTATGTATTGTTTTTCTTCTCTCATTTACCTCGGTAATAACTCTTAAATAAACCACCCGTCAACGGAACAACATGACTTATGACGCCATGACTCATTTAGGCCGAATGCTCTCCGCCGTTCTCAGCGGGTCCCCGAGACCGCGACTTAGAGTCGATTTATTGAATATATATCTTCACGGCTCAGCCCAGTTCCCAGCCAACTGGGTCCTGTGCTGCTGCTCAGTGCTGTTCTATGGGGAAACCACTTACAGCGGGGGCCCCAGTGCTATAGCCACAGCCAAGGCCTATTAAGCAGCCACACTGTGGTGGAGGAGTTCAAGCCACAGGGTTGAGGTTACCGTTGTCCCCCCCCCCACCCCTCCTTGCTTCTAGTTGAGGGGAGGGAGGGTGAGGTGGTTGGAGGACGGCACAGGGATGGATGGAGGCCCAGGGGAGGGAAGGTAGAGAGAGAGAGAACAGCGGAGCAGGAAGGGTAGATTGAAGGCTTGTGAAAGAGAGAAGTAGATGGAGGGAAGAAGCTTTGGCATTCGGGTTGGTGCGAGAAAAGAGTACCTTTTTATGATGGAAGGTGAGGAGAACCGAGAGGGAATCGGTTGAGCTGGCTGCCCATTGTCTTGACTCAGACCAATGAGAGGTCGGGTCCCTCCCTGCCCAGATTGGCTCCTGGAACTCCTTGTGTTAAAAGTGGCCGTGTATTAAAGGCCACCTTGTGAATAACGCTACGCAACTCTGTGTTCTCACCGCCGCCAAGGCAACACACACCAACACCACACAGAAATAGTTGACACTTTACAATACCCACAGAAACAAACACACACGCCCACGTTTTTACAGTTATTACTCGCTCGCACACACACACACACTTCACACCCAAATACGTTCGTAGTCCTGTGTATTCATTCACACTACACACATGCACATGTGCACACACGCACACACAGGCTCACAGGCCACAAATCACAGAATGCTGTAAAAGTGGAGCAAATTAGAGCTGTTTTATTTGCATTGTTTAAGCGTATGATGGAGTAGGGAACATTCAGTGCCAAACTGGAGAGCTGATGCAACAAAAATGTGTGTGTGTGTGAGAGAGCGAGAGAGCAACGGGGGGGAGAGATTGTGTTCTGTCAATGCCATTAAGGGCCTTTGCCATTAAGCAAAGCAATAAGCAATCAGGCGCTGTCAGAGGTGATCCACTACACATTCTCACACACACAGACACACACACACACACACACACACACACACAAACAGAGACCGGTTCCTCTCCAAAGCCCCCCCATTAAACCACCGAAAGTCGCGGCAGAGCCGAGCCGTCCTCCTGCCGCAATGCTGGGACATTCCACGGCACGCCAGGGGCCCTGTGCTAATCCTCCAGGCATGGGAGTCATTATTGATAGGATCCTGACGCATTACCTCAGGGCCCGCGTATTGTTGGTGAAGATTATTATTTAAGTGTAAACCAAAACCCCGGAGAAAGTCTCCAGTTTCATAGAAATTTATCAAAAGAAAATGTTATTCTTGGCGCGGCGCGACACTGCTTTGAACGGTGCAATTGAAACAAAGTGTGGCCCGTTGCCGCTCTACAAGAAACAGGCTTGATACCCGCAAGCAGGTCATTAGGACACAGCCCAAATGTTCACGAGTGTGTGTGTGTGTGTGTGTGTGTGTGTTTGGGTGTACGTGATACTCAATCTGAGCAGATTTGTCCAAATCACTTTCACCTACTGGTGATTAGTCGACATCCATTTCTGATTTATATCATCACTTCCTCGACCACACCTCTCCAGCCTTTATCGCGGCAACACCATCACAACAATGTCTGTGGACATAGTTTCCACATTAGCCGTTCCTAGATTTCTTTATTCACATTCCACAAGCGGTTTGATGCTGGCAGAGCTCCGCAGAGTCGACCCTTGTTTGCTAGCGCTGATTTTGTTGTATCTCGTTTCCCGCTGGTGCCAAACATTGTCATTTTCTTTGTTAATCTCTACATTTTGGGATATTTGAGAAACATTTTGAGGCTGTCAAGATAGGCAGGGGTGCTTTCAGCGGGGGACGGGGGGAAAAAATTAGAGAAAATTGATTCAGACAGCTTAGTGGGCTAGATGCTGGGTTCTTCTTAAAGCCAAAATTAACTTGAAATGGATTCAAGTCACCTAAATTGTATGTAGCCACACTTAAACCTCAAACTTACATTCTCATTGGTTATCAGATATCTAAACTTAAACTTCATTTTTAAGCATAGTGGTGGCTCTCTAAAAGAATATTAATTTATATATTAAAACATACGTTCACAATGTTCAATACACCACATCCTCTAATAGTGTGTTCATGTTCTTTAACTTGACACTCTCTGTTTCTCCATCTCTCTCTCTCTCTCTGTGTTGTCCAGGTGCCGTGCTGCTGGTCAGTGTCCAGGGTATAGCTGTCAACGTAGATCCGGTCTTCTGCACATGGCTCTTACACCAGCCTCACAGGGGCAGCAGCAGGCAACAGCAACAGGTAGACCCACAGTCTCCCAGTTCTTGCTATTTCTGCCTGAACATAAGCAGACTTGACGGCTTTCTTTATTTGGGCTGTGAGTCTATTAAAGTGTCCTGCATTTTGGTCCCGTACCACTTTTTCTCATTTTATTTTATTTTAGCTATATAACTACAATTAAAAGGGGTAGTGTGTATTTATGTGCCAGAGGGGGCAGATTGGCGTTATGATGGGCCACGTGCTTGGTCCAACTTTGTGCCTGAACATTTTGGCGGTGCGAGTTCTGTTTCTTTTAACTGAGGGATTTAATGAGGATTGCAGGCAAAATGCTAATTCTAATTCTAATTAATCCTGCTCAAAACAGGAGGTCTATGTAATGAAACTAGATCGTACACACTGTGTTAGTAAATGCCTAATTAGTAAATGATTAAGGGTGTTTTATGAGGCACAACGTAAATGCAAGCTATAAAACAGGCGTTTTCACACTTTTTGACCCATGACCCTTAAAAAGAACTTGCTGATAGCTCACCTAACCCTATAACCCTATACCTTCTTTCTTTCTCAACCCCCCCCCCCCCACCAGACATTTCAGATTTCTCTAAATAATTCACCCATCCTCCCTTCGTTCTTTCTTGCTTCGCTACAGTTCTGCCTCTCCACCCCTCCCTCTGTGTCTCCCTCTGTTGCTCCCTCTCTCTCCCTGCTACCTTTTTCCATGTGCTCTGCTCCCTGTCTTCCATCCAGTCTCTCTCGATTTATTTGACAGGGGTCACGGTGATGCTTATGAACATTGAGTGCAGTGTGCCTACGTGCACGCACACACACACACACACACACACACACACACACACACACACACACAGACACAGGGCGTGATTGAATGTACAGTAAATGAAAGTATAATACTGTAATATATTTAATGTCTTTTTTTTCTGCGGCCCCCGTCTGTTTCATGCCTCCCACAGTTTGGAAGGGCTGTTGACGATTGTCAGACTGCGCGTGTTTGTGTCTGTGTGTGTGTCTGTGTGTGTGTGTGTGTGTGTGTGTATGTGTGTGTGTGCGTGTGCAACATTGCAGTGGATAGATCGAGGTTGTGTATGTGTAGCTGTACCACACCTTGCTCTGAATGTTGAATGTCCTGTAACTGTCTTTACACTGCGTGCAATGCGATCATTTCCAAGGTTGTGTGTGTATGCATTTGTGTGTGTGTATCAAGGCTGCTGGTCAGAAGTAGGCCTTCAGCCGAAGGTCGAACAACACCCAGTGAAGGACACAGGAGATGGGGCCCGACTGGTTAGGCTCTTACTGGACAAACTGGGTAGCAGGCAAGGACACTGGAGGAGAAGTTGGGAGAAGGGAGGGGAAGTATTGAGCGAGGTGAGGGATATATACTGTTAGTTACGAAGGAAAATGAGGGGGCTCTGAGGAAAATAGGGTAAGCATAGTGTGTCTGTGTGCTAATTAGCCAGGAATAGCTCATATTATATCATCCATCAGGAAGAGTGATGGCCACTTGTATTAAAGTATTAAAATGTGGCCACACCACACTTTTTCCCCTCAAGTTACCCGAATGGAAATGTGCAACATTGAGTTTAGTTTCCACTTTCCATTCTTTGTGCCTTTTTTTTTCTTCTTCACATCAAATAACACATGGACCATCAAACTGTTCATACTGTATATCTATGCAGTGTGTGAGCGTTGTTATGTTATGTTTGAGTGTCATGTATACATAGTCGGGAGTGAGTATTTGTGTTTCACTCGTTTGTGTACCAAAGTGTATACGCTAGCTAGCAGCCTCCATTCGCTCTACTGTGTATACATCTGAATGTGTACAGTATGTATGCTATCCTTAGTTGTGTACATTTGTCCGTGTGAATATGTGTGTTTACACTATCGCAGTGGTTTTTAAACTTCTAAAGTGGTTGTCCAGACTCTTGGTTTAGTCAAATCCGACAGGTTTTAGCCAGTTTTAAGGCCACTTACCTACTGTCCAACGGTGATTTATTCACCCTTACTTAATGTTCGGTGGATATACAGAGGTTTTGGCATCACAACACATCCAGTAGCTTTGAATTCTAACATAATATGGGGGCCCATTTTTTATTCTACCGCAACCAACCTTTGGGTCCCGACCCAGTCGTTGGAAAACACTAGCCCAGAGCGCTTAGCGCGCGCGTGTGTGTTTACACAGTCTCCAGTAGACTGCTGGCCTGTGGCCTTGTGCAGCTGTATCATAGCCTAGTGGAGCTTCTGGCTGATGGGCTTTCCTCATCTAAAAAAAACAAAACATTCCTCTGTCTTTCAGCCACCTTGCTGCCAACCTGTGAATGTGTGTGTACCCTTTTCAGCGGTGTAGGAGGCCACTCAAAGCAAACAAGGGGCTGTCACTGGTTCTTGTTGGTTTTGGAGGCCGCAGTTGTGTTCCATTGCATTAATCATCGGCCCTATCTCTCTCTCTCTATCTCTCTCTCTCTTCTCCTCACTCTCTCCCTCTCTTTTTCTCGCTCTCGCTCTATCTCTGTATACCCCCCCTTCTGCCTACATCACTTCCATCTGATTTTACCTTGCCCTGCCTTAAATGCTTCCTGATTTAGCCCTAATCGGATTTTTGATGTGGATTGTATTGCCGAGGTTGGCAAAATGTGTTAAATTGAAAAATAATTAAATAAATTTTCTTCTTCTCGATTTACGCCCCTTGTTTGTTTTAGCGTCCTTGCCACAGGACACTACATTTCCCATGACCTCATGGGTGCTCAGTCATGCTGTGATGTCATTGCAGGCTCCAGGAGCGGTTCCCATGGCTGTGCCCTTGGCCAAGAGAAGAGAGGATGAGGTGTCTGTGGGTAGCACACCATTGGCCAAACAGCTGTCCAATCAGGCCTCAGACTATGCCAGCAGCCCTGTCAAAACAAAGACAATCACAGGTTGGTGCTTCATACCAATGCTATGCCCCATTGTCAATAAAGAATAATCTAATTACCTTTTCATCCCCTCTCACTATTGAAATTTAATATACTAATAACACAGAGGCCCCGTTCTAATGAGAATAGTCAAATAATAACAGGCTGTACAGTATTTCACCTTGTTACTATGTAATTTTTTCCCTGTTACTATGATGTTATATAATCTCCTTTGGTGTTCTGACACCTGAGTGACCCCGGTGTTTGGAGGACAGCACATCTCCAGGCATCGCTGTTTTCCTGCTCTAAGACTGTGGCTCTCTAGGTTCTGGGTGCCCAGAATAGATGAGTGGCTTGGCTGTCTACTTGCCTCCTCTACGCCAGCTTTCCGCTTTCTGGGACCCCCCTCTGCCCGCGCACACACACACACACACACACCAAATATATGTATGTTTTATATATTTTGAGTAAAAAGACACGCACGCGCACACACACATGCACACACACACACATTTCTGTGGGCCTTCCCTCTGTGTTCTCCAGTGTACTTTCCAGCTCGGTGTCTTGCTGTCTCTTAAGTTGGAAACTCTGAATGCTCCGGGGCTCAGGATGGGCAGATTGGAGAAACAGAAGCGTGAGGATGACAGAGATGAAGAAGGGGACGCATGCAGTTCCAGACCTTCAGTCAGGTCCTGGGGGTTATTGATGGTCAGGACAAGGGCACCATGGGAGTTGCAGAAAGCTGCTGTCTGTGCAGAATAAGCACTCATCGTTTGCTCAGTCTAAGTTCAGACCAACTGTAGAGATATCTACAAGTACTCACATTCCCCCTCGCTGAGCTTCTCCCTCTCCTACCTGAAGCAGTCCCTGGGCTCAGGAGCTGGCCCTGACACAATACAGACCCTACAACTCCCCGCTGAGATGGTTTTCATTTAATGCTCATAGTGTATTTATAAACTTTATAGCGCACCTCTGCATCTCATGTTTCCCCCGTTGATATTTAATTAATGCGATCCAGTGGAATGTCTTGGCTCGTTTAATGTTGGGAAAACGAAATTAGTTTCAGTGTTTTTTTATTATTTATTTTTATAAGGCCTCCCCCCCCAGCCTCTACTGTTTGAATATCATGGTGTTTTAGAATTCACTTTTCTAAACGTAACATCTGTTGCCAAGGTGTTTTAGTGTGGAGTCGAGGGAAATGACCAAGTGATTGTTTGCTTTTTTTGTCTTTTGTTCCCTACTGGAGTG
Organism: Percopsis transmontana; assembly: GCA_025447815.1. Lineage (NCBI taxonomy): Eukaryota > Metazoa > Chordata > Actinopteri > Percopsiformes > Percopsidae > Percopsis > Percopsis transmontana. Next base: position 2,460 of record JAOEHI010054202.1, on the reverse strand, counting down.
AAGACTCCTTTGTTGGGTGACATCATCCTGTAGCTGTTAATAACATCGCATGCCTGCAGCTTTTCCCCCACAGCGACTATTTTGATAGGAAGTATGCAGCGGTGACATTTTAAAGCCACAGAAAAGCCATTAGGTTTCCTTCCTAGCCCCAAATGTCACTCTGGCTTATCCCTCTTGTCCCCCCACCACCCCACCCTTTTTATTTCATCCAATAGCCCCTAATGGCCCTTCCATACCACAACATCTTTGCTTACTCACATCACAAGAGTATATTGGCTCATTAAAGGCCATTGGTAAACAGTCACCCTGGCTCCCACAGTGCTCACGCAAACCCCGGCAGGCTGCAGCTCGTCAGCAACACTCAGCCAGAGGACAATAATACTACAGTTCACTGGGGCTATCAAACTAGCTGTCTTTCTATTTGTTCAGCAGTCTCGCTGTCTACCTTTTTGTTGGTGTTTTTTTTTGTCTGCCTGCCTGTTTGCCTGCCTGTCTGCCTGTCTGCCTCTTTGCCTGTCTGTTTGTCTGCCTGTTTGCCTGCCTGCCTGCCTGCCCGACGGCCCGCCTGCCTGCCCGCCTGTCTATCATCTATTTACCTGCCATGGACTTGAAAAATGTTTTGCAATGAATTCTTGTGAACTATAAAACACACACACACACCCACACAAATAAATCAATTATTGTGATGTAATCACAAGTGGACAGCCCAATTGCCTTAATGCTGGGTGTGTAATGGAGTGTTTAGTGTCATACACGTTTGTATGTCGGGCTCCAATTTTGACCTGAATTAGTTCATTAGAAATGCACACTAAGCTGGTCTTAAGCTCCTTGTCTAAATATTTCCTGAGTGATTGGAAAACAAGCTGTAACTAGGTGTTGGGCGTTGGGATTGTATACTTCTTTAACGTTCAAAACTAATAGAAGAAAAACATGCTTGCTCTGAACTGACATCGGCTGTATCGCCGAAAAATATATGAATTGTTTCCGAAAGCATTTAGAAATAAAGCCGGGCTGGGGAGTCTTGTGGTTCTAATTACTGTACTGAAACGATGAGGGAGCTCGAGGCTCGGCCCGGCACAAACCTCGGGGCCATCCAGCCTTCATCTCCCCAGCCTTCTTTTCCTCTCTTCCATGTAATAATCCGTCCATCCATCCTCTAATTAAGTGGTGATTTGGTTCCTCTGTATGTGAAGATGACGTTTTGGCACTGCAGTCATACATGACAAATGCAATGTCTTCATGAGCTCCAGGTTTGGTAGATTGCACCGATACCTGATACTGCATATACAATCACAATATACTGATATTCAGTCCCCCACTTCCTACATTCTCCCAGTAATCCATCCTTTTTGTGATTAATACATGAATGACAAACGGATTTTAATTTCCCAATAGGCTACAGGATTGATGGTTCATGGGGAGGATACTGTATATCCTATAGATGTAGCTATATGATATATACGATTGATATTTTGTGATGTTAATGTATGACATTTAACACCTCTTGGTATTTTTAGTTTGATGGGGAGGCTGTGGTCTTGTGAGGATAAAGTAGGAACGGCAATAAAAAGTTCTCAGGTTAAAATCCATCCTAAACTAGAATTCACAAGCCTCTATCCAGCAGTCATATGTGCTTAGTTAAAATAAATTGGTTAGCATAGAGTAGCGCCCCTTGAAAGCTATGGGAGTCGAGGTTATGCGGGACTCCAGGATAACAACTGTATACAGAATTGTCAATGGTCAGAAGAATAACACATGGCATTGGTTGTTAGGTGGAGTTTCTCTTGTACAGCCTTCTCTCTAGTCGCCTCAGGAGGAAAGCTGCCGACATTGAACATGTTATGATTGGGATTCCCTTGGTCCTTCTTCTAAAGATTATTTGTTAATTGATTTGCAATGTATGCAACACAATGTCAATAAGGAGTTTGGGAGATGGTGGCAACTTGTTCTGGTCTAGGTGTTATGTGAAAGACTCACTGGCCAAGGTCAGCCCTTCAATCTACCTCGTTATTAGTTTATCATATTATTAGTTAATATTTTGTTGACTGCTAGCTGGGCAATTTTTTGTTAGGGTATTGCATTTCATCCCCAAATCCATTTAGCACTGGCTATTCATCTGATGAATGTTTGTGGATATATTTGTAATTGCGTTGTGTTTTTCCCAGGACATCTGATCCAGCTGTTTAGCTTGGAAGGAATCAATAAAGCCATAATGATTTTCTGGAGGGTAAACCTGAAGTGACTTATAGTTGAGAAATGATTCTTGTGTCTTGATGGGCCTTAATCTCATCTGCCCTGACAGTGCAAGTTTTTCAGGCCAGTTGATAATTCCGCTGAAAAATGAATTGTGTTGTTGTAAGAAATAATGAATTGAAATGGACTAGGTTGTGGGGGGGGGGGGGGGGGGGGGGGGGGGGGGGGGGGGGGGGGGGGGGGGGGGGGGGGGGGGGGGGGGGGGGG
>JAOEHI010054201.1:0-11903 GCA_025447815.1 Percopsis transmontana | reverse complement strand
GTTATAATGTTTTAATAGGTATTTAGGGTTTACCATTTCCGCGGCTGGCAGACACTAACTAAACTGCAAAGCACTTTCAGAGCGACAATTGCAATCTGCAGCAAAACAGCCAACACTGAAAGTGGTGGCTAGACTTTGGCTCTATTTAATTGTCTATTTAGCCGTAATCATGTCTACTAACAACTTATTAGTCTGATGAAGCAAATACCATTTAAGGGCAGTGTATTTTTCTATTAGTGTAGCAAATCCACTGCTATTTAATATCAATCCCTTCCCTTAAAACAAAAGCATAAAGTATACGATACTGAGAAAGTCTCCTCCTCAATGTCTGACACAACCAACTCCCAATGGCCATCGATGTGACATTTGGAGCCGCGATGTGGCAGGGAGTGGAGAAGTGGCAGACGATTATGCTGGGCTAATTTTGAACCATTAGCAGATAATCAGGAGGAGAAATTACTCCTGGGTCTTTAGCTTTTAGCTTTTACTGCTCGGAAAGCTTTGCTGCAAATTACCTCCTCTCGGTGAAACAAGGTCAGCCCAAAACCTCGTCTCCGCAAAGGACATGGAGAAGAACAATCTAACCAGCTGGTTGGCCGCCCGGGGTACCTGTTGTAACAACTCCAAAATTGAATAACACAGCCTAAAACAAGGACCCGCTGTGCCTCCACCACCCACAGGTGCTGCTGTGTGGTCATGCGAGTATACAAATACACAGCCGTGTGCGTCGCCTCTCCCCGGATATACCTTGACCTAAGCTGACAATCTGTTATCACTGAACCAGAGAAAGGGACATTCAGGCAATCTTGTTCATCCATGGGCTGGAAAAAGATGTCAACATCAATCTATTGAGCTATTTCTGGATTAAGACATTTGACGTCAGAGGGAATTTAGGAAAACTTGTGCACACAAATCCTTTTTTATATCCGCCACTGTATATACAATGTGTGTAAGAGTTACTAAAAGAGATTTTAAAGGCCAAAGGAAAGAATAGATGGAAAAGATGAAAAAAATTACATTTATCTCTAAGCTAGATCTCCTACATCTTGTGCAATGTTGCAGCATTGATAAAGGATATCTCTATAGATTAGCACTAAGCCTCACAGTTGCTGGTAGGAAGGCTTTTAGAACTCACATACGCACTTTTTGGGACACAAGGCCGCTGTGTTTTCATAGCACATACAGTGTGTATGCTCCGAACTGTGTGACTTATTGAAGAGATCTGCTTCTGAGCCCCTCCATTATTCCTGGTGACAAGGTAACTTTATGCAATGACCACATACACCTGCATTTTCTAAGGCACCGTCTACGTGAGCTCACACACACACAAACAAGACAGGAAAGTCTTCCCTTTAGTAATCCCTTTAGATCAGAATCTAGTGACATACATGAACACTCACACAAACGGACAAGGGGCTCTAGTTTCCGGACGGCACAAGGCCGGCGGTAGGGCTAAATCAGACGTAATGACAATTTTGTTGGGCGCAAGGTGTTTTTTCTCTTACCTCGGCACGTTTGCTAATTTCCCATTGTACCATGACATCGCTTGTGCCGGAATGGGCGTGGGGGCGCAGTAGAGGGTGTGTCAGTAAAAATCAGTTTCTGGGCACTAGGTGAAGGTGCACTAAGCACATACCTATCCAAAATCACACACGCCACATTCGTGTATATATATGCACGCGTATCACTGTGGTTTAATAGATGTGCCATATTTTCGCACTTGGTAAATGTGCACTTCCTGAATGTGCACTTCCTGAACAAGGACATAATTTTTTCCTCCTTGGAGAAGATTTTCTGCCAGTCTGGACTTTCACTGTCTATTGCGAAATTGAGAGTTCGCCGAGACAGAGAGCGCGCTGCTGTTAAAGGGAATGAGAGGAGCTGATTTGATTGGCTGTAATTGAAGGCAGCCCACACCACTGCTATTGATCATTTATTTACTCTAATTAGACCCTTTTAAAACTTCGCCGCAGTTGCGCCCGCTTATCCGGTCCCGAAATGAACTAAAATATATTGGCCACACCTTAGATCGACTTGGGCCGTGGACTTGCGCAGTGGCTAAGGCGCAAGGTCTTCTCCATCTTCCACTGCAGATTTTCAAGGTAAAATGACTGCCCACTTCTAAGAGGGAAGGTTTTCTTCTGCCGGTGAAATGATGTGGCACACAAACGCCAGTGGGCACCGACACCTCTTCATCTTAACTCAGCTGGGGAAACGGTTGAAGAGAAAGAAAAAATGTGACGCCTCTTTCTCATCGCAACCGCGGCCCTCGGCCACCGCACTGCTCTTAAACTCAGGCCGCCTGTGAAAATTTCAAAGCAGGTTGCAAGGCAGATGCAATGGCCTGCTTGAGGCACCGGTAGAAGAAGGAGAGAAAAGGGACACTTTCTATTTTTCCATTTAAAGTGCATTATATTTCTATACGGTCCTACCCTACAGAAATGTTGTACTTTCAACTGTGAAGAATTATGATGTGATATCAATTATGATATCTATTTCAGTCTATGCTGAGAACCTTTTTTAGTATGGGGGTAATGACTCGTAAATAACGCGAACCTACTGTTTAAGTGCTGGTTCCAAGGAGGAAGATAAACAATAGAGAAGAGGGAGCGGTGACGAGACAGGAAGACATAAGAGATATTTCTGCTACTAACAAGCTCTACCACACAGGCAGTTAGTCAGGGTCAGAGCAGAGGAAATGCATTAAATAGTAGTCGTTTTTTTGTCGTTTTTTTTAAATTCCAAGCGAATGGCAGTCCTTGCCCTCATGAAAAATGTGTCTGCTTATACATTCCACACAATGTATAAATCTTATCGTAGGCTAACGGAGGTAAATCCACTGCCTCCTCAGCAGCAATAGCTTTGTACTTTTGTTCTTTAATGGAGGCTTGCCAGCATGGCAAAGCTTATTTTGTATTCAAGCCATCGCATGATTTGGAGGGTTATGATATCAAACTGAGGGAGATAATGAGGGGAAAAACAAAGGCATCTAGACAAGTAGAATTGAAGGTTATGTATTCCTGGCCGAGCTTCCTCCACGTCCCATTTCTTCTTCTGTTGTCTGATCCTGCTTCTAATGACTGGTGTCCCTTTGTCTAGGCTGGGGGACATTGCAGTCCACGCATCTGCGCCCCTCTTCTTCCTCCTCAAATTCTTAACTGCCCTCCTTATAAGATCTCTCAAACGGTGTCACAAAACAAAGCTGATTCTTATCTTAAAAATGCAGGAATCATAATCGGTGTGTCTGGGACAAACCAACGCGTTGCATTAAAAACAGAGACATGTAGGCATGTAGGTCCCTTTATTGGTGATAGCCTATGGGTAGATTACACACTGTTCGATTATGGTATACAGCTGGCATTAGACAAAGAAACACTCCTGATTGTCCTATAGTACCCCCAATACCCCATTTCCACTCCACAACATCGTTTTCAAACACAACTATGCACAAAGGGCATGCAGCGGTAGGGGGAGGGGTAGAGAAGATTCATTCAAATGTAGGGTTCTACTAAATTTAATAATAAAAGTGAAGATCACCTATTGTCATGGTATAAATGTACGTGCAAGGTGAGCTGTCATCATGATGTCACAGTCATCTCAACTTCACTAACATAACTTTAAGCGGCCGATGTCACGATTTTTTCTGTTACAATCTGTCAATAACATTATTGGGAACAGCTTCGATTTGTGTGTTTTTTCGTTTGTGTAAAGAGATGGTTGTCCAATATAAAAAATGTTTTTGGGGCATGTAAAAAGTGATCCTATTTTATATAGGAGCCGGCCCACAGAGACTAGTTGGAAAATTTCTTGTCATATAGTACCCGGCAATAAATGTTGGCTGGGCTTTGCCCAGTAGGCTCTGATGTTGATGGCAGGTTATATCACCCTCAAACTTCCCTGCTGATATGTTCCAGGGTAAAGTATAAATTCTGAAAAACATGCTGAACTCCCAACATAACACTAACTCCAGTCTGACACTTTACTGTTTCATTTTAGTTCATCCAGTTAGCTCAAAGACCTTTTCTCCCTAAAATCAAATCGTCTGGTTATTGGTAATTTGAAATGGGATAATGGGGAGGTTAGGGTCTTGGGGCGTTTTTGAACATGTTTCCAGAGTGACTTACAGCACAACAATTACATTTAAAAGTGGTGGAATTGCCTTCTGGTGTTGACTGATCAATGCATGACACCGAAATCTGTTTCAGTTCAAAATGAATACATATTATTACAACTGATTTGTAAGAAGGAAATATATTTGGGTAACTAACAACATATTGATTATATTTAATTTGTTCTGGAATATACTGGCTAAATTATGATGTAATTCAAATCTAACAAAGGCAAGATTCCTACCCAGAATAAATATATATTCAAAAGATATTTTGTAATCCAATTGAGACAATAATCCAAAAAGAGAGTAAAAAGTGGCACAGAAGCCCCTAGTGGAAAGTGGCACACATTACATACAAGACACTTTTTGATGACACTTTCCAATGACAAGGCACACCAAAGGGCAAGACACATACAGTCATGATTGAACCCTTTCTCTGGATACAACATGTTAAATTACACTACAGGGATTGAGGCTTTGAACAAATATAATCTTCTTCTAGTCTTTTGCAGTAAATCTCATGCTGGCACCTAGAGTAGTATAATACAACTGTACATCAGTAAGATGTGGACTGCAAAAAAATTGAATAAATATAATCTTCTATAATCAATTTATCAAGTGGGATCTGGTGGTTCAATAGACAATATTTCATATCTGTGCAAAACATTTCATTCAGAAGAGCTCATTTATGATATTTATGATGTTCAGGAATATTGACTGAACCTAATCCCAAACTTATGTACTTGTAAACAAAGGTAGAATTTCTACATTTACCCACAGCAACAGTCTTAAAAATCGAAAAAATATATTTGCATATTCAGAATCAGGTCATATGTTAGAGGAACGCTGGATGCTGTTCCTTCATCTGTTAAATTAGGATCTTTATGAATTACAGCATGACATATTGTGGTAATCAGGTGGCCTTTTAGCTTCATTCTCTATTTAGAGGCTCAAAAAGCATGTTCTTCTCAGCAGGGTGACCCAGGAATCTGTGTTAGCTGATTGGCCTCCATTTACAACTAATCATGTGATTACTTCATGGAGAGACTGTTTGTGTGGGGGTGTGATGGTATATTATCTCTCTCTCTCTCTCTCTCTCTCTCTCTCTCTCTTTCTCTCTCTCTCTCAGTGTGTGCGTGCATCGGTAAATTAGACTGATTTAAGGCTCCTTAGTGTAGAGACCTATGAGCTATGAACTTGTAACTTAATATGGGGTCCAGGAGAGCCTGGCTGCTGGAGCATTACCCTTACTGTAATGCTGGTGATTTGCACATGTATGTACAAATACAGACAACGGAATTTACACTCACATGAGAATCATTTGATTTAATTAGATGTTTTTTTTAGATGGTTATTAGATGTTTAATTTTGATAGCCAATTAAAATGCATATTAGTTTTAAAAAACAATAAAATAAAATAATTACAGAGACCAAGATAATTCTTGGTACTCCTCTCAAATATAGATGTCACAACTAGACATTATACATACATACATAAGTTACAATGCAAAATATCATGTGATATACTGTAATCATTGTTTGTTTTGTCTAGATCTCATCAACGAATTCAACACAGCTTAAATGCAGCTAAAGTTTTTCTGTAAACAAAACCAGGATGCTTTCAGTCGCTCAGACGTTGAAGTTAACCTTGGTCATCTTCCCACTAAATTGGACTACCCTTAATATTATCAAACAGTTATTTTTTTCTCCCTTCATAATAATACCAAGCGCCAGAGGCGAGGTGTTAGTGAACGAATCCAGAGTGTGGTAAAGAACAATAGAGCTACGCAAAAAATATCTTAATCAGTATTAATTGTGTCATGTTGCAGGACCTACTTCATTAGGCGACACCACAGAGAATAATATCCCTGCAGTTTGGCATGAATTTCTCCTGTGTACTCTTGGGTTAAAGAAGAATAAGCAACAAGAAGTCTACTGTAATCCATTAGATGGGTTTCTTTAAATTATTAAATTTAAATGCTTGCGGCTATTGCAACTGAATTAGCATATTATTACCTACCAGCAACAGCTAGTCAAATCAATTCGAAGTGTATCAAAGATAAAAAAATTATAATATCAACTGACAAGGGCTGAACAGAAGATCATTATTTGTTGGCAAGTTTGCCTGCACTGCATAATGCATTGCTGGTTTGGAAAACAGGGAAAAGCAGTGCTGCTGTCATGCTTGTTTTGATTGGCTGCCAGGCTGTAGACGAACAGCCACCTTGTTGGTGGTTGCAGTGTGAGAAGTAGAGAACAGCTGGTGGAGAAGAGAAGCACCTGACAAACTCATCTGGAGATTTTCCCATAATGCCCCTCTGACTAGGCCCACAGCTGCCAATGCTCCAGGGAGGTTTTGTTGTACTCTGTCATACTCTCTCTCTCTCCCACTCATCTCTCTCATCTCTCTCTGTGCTTGTGTCTCTTGCTCCCTGTCTTTAATGTGTTTGCTAACTATCCCCCCCTTTCCTCTTACTTTCATGCACAACACTTTTTTCAGCTCTGCTGAAGAAATCCATCATCCAACTTCCCCCTGCTGTTATTCCTACCCATGCAACTCACACTTGCACCTTTTTTACTTTTACCTCACCCGCTTCCAAACTCCGTCCGTCTTCATTCTCTATGTTTTTGTCTCTCTTTGCCTTGAGCGGTAGTTTAATGAGGAAGTGGCTGGTGTTGAGAGTGTTTCTCGGCTCAGAACTGAGATAACAAGCACATGTGTTATGTACCACAGTGGCCAGTACAATGCCAATTTTCAAAGAGGCAAATTGAGGAAAAACATTTCCCATTAAGCCAATAGCTGCGCTATCATAAGGCTAGGGGTGCATTAAACAGCACTCATTTCTAGTAGCTGTTAGAAGCCCATGACTAGAGTCACACTTTAACATGCCCATATGCACAAGAGACCCAGCACAGCATGAAGAGTAAACATTTTTCTCAGAATAGCATTACTATTATTTGATTTATTATTTATTTTTTCTTATTAGCGAGCAAGCATTATATTTTTGAAGTCTTTCTTTTCGATTAGAGCAAAGAATAAAAATGAATTGTACAGCTTTAAATTGGTTGAACAAAGTCAGACACATTACAGTATACTCAAGAAGTCTCATTTTCCTGCCTGCTAATGACTAACAAGACATCTGGTCTAATAATTATAATGCACATATTTTAAAATAAATGCTAATTTTGCAAAAATTGCAAAAATACCTCTAAAAAGACATACCACAAGTTGTGCCTAGTCTGCCGTACCGAAGCATTGGTATGTAAAGCCCTGTGTCAGCACTGAAGACCATATGGGCTGACCAAATAACACCGCAGACATCTGGCGGTGCAATGGACTCCGAAAGAGTTATCAGCCAATAAATATGACTACTAGAAAACTCGGAAGATCCGCAGAAAAGGACAAGCCACTCACAGTGCATGGCAGATGTTAGCAAAAGTGATGTTAGCAACTTTTGAGATGTTTTTATTTTTTGGGAAAATCCTCAATAATTATATAATTTGCTAAAGTGTTGAATGTGAAGAAAGAGAAGTACAGGGATGCACCGGAGAACGGTTGAAATCAGCCTGAGCCCGGACATGTCTAAGTGTACATGTGTATTAAACCACTAAGTCACCGGGACACCCGTCAAACCAAACAACCTGCAGTAAGCATAAGTAATATTGCTGTGCTGATAATATACACCACACCAGGCACAATATATATGACTGACACCTTCCTGATACTGAGAACGTCTCCTAACCGCCAAAGGCTTGCCTCCTTGGAACTTATAAGTGATAATAATGATCCTGAAGGGGTTTATGGCTTCACCTGGTAAATCATGGAAGCAGCAGGGGGTCTTGAATATTTCATGGGGTCAGTTTAGTGACTTCATCATGTGTTTTCCAAACATGATTTGTTCTCTACCTCTATCCAGCCTAAAAGTGGGATCAAGACACAGCAAGCGGGATTGACCTCAGCACCACCAGGGCCGACAAAAGAGGAATCTCCGCGCCCCCCCTTCCCACACACACACACGCACACACATGGTGTAGGCACAGACGCAGGAAGACAGAAGTGACAGCCTCCCATTAAACAGGGGTTCAAACACAGGCAGTTAGATGGAAGAGACTTTGTTTAACATGCACACATATTTGCACACATATTGACACGCACGCACACACACACGCCACCGCACTGCACTACACGGTGCACAGACACACAAACGCACACAAGCACAAACACACAAAAACACAGCGACACATGTAAGGATTGCCACACGCACACACGTGCATGACTGCACAGGTCATGTTTAACCTTGCCACAGCCGGCCTCCCTTCCAGGACCATTCATAAAACGTATGGAGCGTAATTCCAAGCGCCTGTCCATCTGTCTGACAAGGCTGGACCACCTAAAGGGAAGCGGCACTGACAGCTGATTTTCTATAGGAGTAATTGGTGACACAATGGAGACTTAGTGGTCCTTTATCGGCTATGAGATCCGCAGGAATGGTTTAGCAGCTCGCCCCGGTTAGCCTGTGAAATACAGCGGCAGTTGGCTCCCCTGCAGCATGTGTGCCCCTGAGATGGCCCCATTTAAATGCATGAGGACACCTCTTTCACCTGGCATAGAGAAAGATTAAAGCCCCCTGCTTTATTTATTTATTATCTATATATTTTGAGAGGATTTGGTATATAGCAGCATAATCTGCGAAGCCAGCGGAGAAAAAGCTAATGGTAAATTGTTGCTTTCATTAAAACTTCAAGGAGACAGTTTCATTATAGGGTTCAAAGCCAGTGGGAAGAGTGTGCCGCTCCATTTTCTCCCTCTCTTCCTGTCATCTCCCACCCGGGTAGTGCCATGGAATAATGGGCTGTGCGACGACCACACGCTACACTATCTGCTCCCTGTGGTGTGTGTGTGGGTGGGTGCCATGTGTAGTCACTTGGCCGCGCATGGTGCACAGGGCAGGTATAATGGGCTTGTCTTCAGACAGCATGGGCGTAAGGCTGCAGTGGGTGAGCATTCAACTTAGTTCTCCTCTTTGCATCCTGAACCTTTTGAATACACTCCTCCTCAATCCGCATCACAGCGCCACCTGTTGATGTTCAAAACACAACTGTGCGCAAAGGTGTGGACGGATGTAGTGGGAGGGGTAGGAAAAAAAGGTCTATTGCTGTAGAGGAGGAGTAGAGAGGAGTGCCCGCCACTCAGCACTCTGCGTGCACTCTGAGGGTTTGACATCAGCTATGTTTTTGTAATGCTGGTTTCAACCACACAGGTGAATTCAGACATAACATCTAGGAGTTTCCCTTTAAAGCTAATGAAGAACTGGGCTATGCTGGAGCAGAAAATGTTTTACGTGGAAAAAAAAACATTCTCCAAAAGACATTCACAATACATGGTCTGGCTATTTAATACACTTAGAGCTGTGTTGAATAGGCTGTAGGGCCTGACCCAGACATGTAACTGTCAAGGGTTGTTGAAGTGGGCCTCAGTTTTGTTTATGTTTATGGAAGGTCGATTGACTTCTCTTTACATGTTTCTTTTTCCTATAATGTTTCTTTTTCCTATAATTTCCTATAAAGGAATAATTCCAACAGGGAGTAATTTCATGTCTATAAGCAATACAAGTTGCTGTGGTCAGCCAGCAGCTTGTTTATATTAAACGTGGCATGACAGAACCTGGATAACACAACGGCTCTGTGTCTGAGTCTTTCCTTCTTTTTCTCTCCGCCGAAATCTCTTTCCTCCCTCCTCCCATAACTTCACCACAGTGAGAAAGGCGACAAAGCTCCTTAACAAAAGAAGCACTTAGGAGTGGTTGAAGAGGCCGACGTGTGGGCTAAGAGGAGGAAGAGGAGGTGGTATGGGGGAGAACTGTGTGTGTGTTGTGTGGGGGAGGAGGGGCTGAGTGGAGGCAGACAGATGACTTCAGAGGCTCTGCTGAAAGGTTCCGATTGTCCCATGATAATTGTTAAAAGGTCAGTCCTCCTAGCTCAGACTAGAACTGACGATACGTACACACACACACACACACATTCATATACTCGCATACAAATATACTGCCTTACACACACACACGTGCACATACATACATACACCTCCTGACCCCTGCGGCGAGTGACCTATCTTCTTTGAGTCAGCTGTTTAAATACCACAGCCTTGTGATATTGGAACGCAATGGGTGAAGGAAGAGCAGAGAGATTAGTGTGGAGGGGTATGCAGTCTGAATCCTTTCTTTCATCCATTAATTCAATCATCTTGTGAAGAGAAGGCTTTGTTTCTCAGCACCGTATTATATCATTAAAGCATTAAGATGAAGTCTTATAGTAAATCAGGAAAAGGTGTTAAGCCAAGGATAAAACAAATTCTAGAATAACCAGTAACCAGCAAGAATGGGGTGCTATGGCGCTATGTGAGTTGTTTTTCAATAGCGAGTTATTAATGCTAACTTTCTGACCTTGCAGCAGGCTATAATCATATTAGTGTGACTCCGCTGTAGAATAAACTTTACTCGCTCCATTCTCAGTGCTCTGTAGCAAGTGTGAACATGTGTCGCGTCACTCTAGACACAGCATGTTGTCAGGGGGTCAGCTGGCTGTTGGCTGGGAAACAGCTGCTTACATGACTTTTTTCATTTCCCTGCTACTTTATATACACGTTGCTTTTGTGACACTTAGGAATAGTTAAAGCCAGCTGTCTTGAAGGAAAACCGCTTTTAATCCAGGTGTGTATGTTCATTCTTATTTTTAAGAACTAATAAAGAGTACCAGTTTATTTAGATTACTGGGTTAGTCCCAACATTAAAAATATCCCAATAGGAATTAGTATTTTAAATAAAGAAAGGTGTATGTACACGCATGTTGTTATTTATGGGATTTTAGGATCAGAGGTTCTCAAATAAAATTATATCACAATAACATAATAAAAGAGAAATCTTCAATGATTGCTGCTTCGTTTACCTTGACTATGGAGCAAGAGATCAGAGGAATTATGCAAATGTATTATAATAATGGTGTTACTTGAAAGGTTTGGATTTCATAAAGGGCAGCATAGTAAACTGCTGACTTAAATCCAAAAGCTATGGTAACAGATCAATGTGCATTTGAATTAGCTGATCAAGCACTGCCATGACTGCAATGGAAGAAAGGAAGAGGGAAAAAACAGAGGCAGAAAACAGCCCAGTGCAATTGGAGACCGCCATGAGATCAATGCTATTGACCGATTCCAAGGACCTCCTGACATCTGGCACACATCCAACACCTGTGTTAGTTTGATTGGCACACACACACACACACACACACACACACACACACACACACACACATGCGCGCGCGCAACCCTTAGCCTCATATGTAGTAATCACTAGGAGGTGGACAACACAGTTAGAAATAATTGACCATTTTGTATATACCGAAACCCTCATATTAGGAACACACATACCCTGTAAGGCAATGGCTAATACTGAGGCCAATGATGAAATGATAAAACCCTGCATCGTAAAATGTGTATTGCTACAGACTGTTTTCATAAATATGAAAGTGTATGTTGTGCACAATATGTTACATTAATACATTACCCTTTTAAGATAACAGGTAGTGTAATCAATTGGTTATAAACTTTAGTGAAAAAACACTCTAATAACATGAACCACATGTTCCGTTAGGTCTGTAGTAGGGCTGGGTATTGGCCAGGACCTCACGATACGATACATATCACGATACAAGGGTCCCGATACGATTATATCACGATACATTGCGATACAATACATATTGCGATATATTGCGATATTCCACATAGTTCACTGAA